>WAAE01012924.1:1836-95929 GCA_013400495.1 Nicator chloris
AATAAATATCTACTTTATTTTAATAGATATCTACTTTATTCTCTAGCTCTGTCCAGTCTCTGTTCCACGTCAGCCTTCCCAAGGCATCACTTCCACTAGCCCAGGTTGCTCCAAGCCCTGTCTAACCTGGCCTTGGACACTTCCAAGGACCCAGGGGCAGCCACAGCTTCTCTGGGCACCCTGTGTTAGGGTCTCCCCACCCTCACAGGTAGGAATTCCTTCCCAATATCCCATCTAACCCTGCCCTCTGGCAGTGGGAAGCCATTCCCCCTTGTCCTGTCTGTCCCTCCATCCCTTGTCCCAAGTCCTTCTCCATCTCTCTTGGAATCTTTTTAGGTAGTGGAAGGTCCTGTAAAGTTTCCCTGGAATATTCTCTTCTCCAGGCTGAACAGCCCCATCTCTCTCAGCCTGCCAATATCCCACTCACAAACAGCACTCAAGCACTCAGGTGAGTTCTCTGACATTCCAAATTACTGGAAAGGCTACTACTACTTTACTACCAGGAGTACTACACACATCTACAACATTTCTTTAGGAAACCAAGTGGGGGTGGGTGTTTCCCTGTACAAGGGGTCAGGCAGGCAGGTAGCAAAGCAGAGTGGTCAGCATCCCAGGAGAATTCCAGTCCATGGATTACACACACAGCAGGTGGCTGGGATAAAAAAAAAAGATGAAGGCAGAAGGCTGAGAGATTAAGATAACATTATAAAGAATACTTTGGATGTCCAAGGCCCTGCTCAGCTTAATCTGCTCTGCAAGTGTCTGGTTCAGCAAAGCTGAAAACATGGTTAAATCCAGCTCCTCCACCAAACTCTGGGACATGTGTTCAGTTTTTAGCTGGTGACAAAGTGTTCTGCTAAATACGGATTGACTGCTGGGTCTGAGCCTGAGGATGTTGTTGAAGTAGTGGTGAGAGGAGAAGTAGTTAACATTATTTCTTAAAAAGCTTTTAACATAATTTCATATAAAAAGCTGCTTAAGAAAGTCATCTGTCATGGAGTAAGGTTCTGCCTGGGGTTAAAAAGTGGTAAAAAGATAAAAAAGGGCCAGACTTGATAGTCACATTTCATGGACAATTGTCAAAGGAATCCACAAAAGAGGAAAACCCTGTAATGTTCCTACAGGGACACTGAGTAACCTGAAGTGTAACTAGGGACAGCTGGGGTTTTTTTACCAAATGTCATTAAAAACTATGTATTTATGCTTTTAAAAACCTTTCATTTTAACAGGCTGTAGTTAATGATCACCCTGAATATTTCAGTTATATTGCAGGATTCCTTGCCTCCAAACTGAACTCCTTGGAGGATGGCTTCTACTTTCTTTTTGACATGAAAAATATCTCGCAAAGTCCAGGCAGCAGCTGAGACAAATATCAACAAATATTGTAAATAATCTGGAACAAGGCCTTTAGCAGCACTTTTTTTTTAATTTTTTTTTTCCAGGAGAAAATGTGGTTTATGTGACATAATTTAGATTGGCCAAGACTAAATAAGACTTTGGAGAATTCTAGATGACCAGACTCAACTCTCTGCACAACATTCATGACAGATGAAATTCACTGCAGACAAATTTGAGGAGACACATGCTGGAAAGGACAATTCAGCTGCTCATATGCATAGCTGAGTTATAAATTAACTGTAATTATTCAAGAAAATAGCTTGCTGTCACTGAAGACCACTCCATGCAAACATCTGCTCAGTGCACAGCAGGAATCAAGAAGCAAACAAAATGCCAAGATATATTCAGAGAGGGTAAAGGTTTAGGGCTGGGAATATTATAAAGCCATGGCCTAAGTCAGAGGTGTGCAGACATCTTGAACACTGTCATCAGATATGGTTCAGAATTAATTTATTGTGAAGAGAAAGGATTTAGGAAAATAAAATGTAAGGGTAACATTGAAATGAGCAACAGAGTATAGATAAATAGAAAATTTCATTTTCCCCTCTCCTGCAGCACAAGTTGTCCAAAAGATGTTTGCCACTGTCCAAAAAAAGGACAGTTTGCCACTGTCCAAAAGATGAACTGCTACAAGTCAAATTTTGAGAATTTTTTTTTATCATTAACATGTGCAACAAATTAACATATTGTTAATTATTATTTTTAACATATATAACATATACGTTATAATTAACATATTCCTACAAACTCTCAGCTCAAGAGCTTAAACACTTTCAAAATAACTGTCAACATTCAGACTTAGAGAGAGGCATCCTAAGAAGTGACATAACCAACCAAGTGACAGAAACAGATATTTGGAGGAAAGATCCTCTCTGGCAATAGGTTACTGAATATATTTCACAGCCATTAAAGACTTCTGAAGGTTTTACATTGTGGGTTCTCCAGTTTGCCTGCAATATTCCACCTCACATTACAATACTCTAAGGATTTCTGGAATATTGCCAGATTTCTTCAATGTGTGCTGGACTGCTTAACCTGTCTTAATCAAGGATTCAAACTTCTTGAGAGAGAAAGCATGGAGTCAAAATGTTGAAATAAAACGTTGAAATAAATGTTAAAGTACAGCAAACTCAGAAAATAGAAACCAAAGTAAAATTTAGACCAAAAGCCTTGATAAATGAGACTCCAAAGTCTTTTTCAGCAAGCCAAAAGTGTAAGAAAATAGTTCAGTGAAGGAAACGAAATATTAGCCAAAAACAGCTTTGGGAATTATTTCCAAACAAAAAAACATTTTAAGGATGTGAAACACAAAAATCTGTTTTATGCTTCTCTGTGCAGTTGATCATGCATTCCTTCAGGCAGGCAAATCCTATTGACTCAACAAGATTTATGTGCAGGGAGCAACAACGGGATCAAACCTGAGGAACCAAGCAGTTAATATCAGAGCAGGGCAGGAAGCAGCTCTTCTGTCTGGGCAAAAATATGGGAGATTTGAAAAATAATATGTCCATGTACGGAGAAAAACTCCAAAACAACATTAATTGTGGGAATAAGTGGGAAGGGAAGGGAAGGGANACGTTCTGAGAAAAAAAAATCCAAGAAATTCCCAAAACATTTCAGGATCTCAGCCCCTGAGTGGTTCAGACACTTTCTCAAGGGGAGATGGTTGGAGCCCAGAGCTCCCTTTGCAAACTGGTACCAACAAAAACTGTAGAGCAAGGAGAGCAAGTGGTGTCACATGTTGCTTCCTTACGGCACCTAGACCGCTCAAGTTTAGCTATTTTGTTAGGAATCCAAGATTCAGTGCCTCGTGTCTCTTTCCCACTGAGGTAATAGCTCTTTGAAATAGGGGATTGTGGCTCTGTGTCCCTTATCCCCATCTCTTTTCAATTCTACAAGAAATTCTGCCTGCACCCAAGTGCCTTTTCTGAGAAAATTGATATCTAGTTTGCTTCAAGAAAAATAATAAAAAAAATATATGTTTCGATGAAACTGCATTTCATCAAAGAAAAGGCAATTTCTTAGAAATGTCCCAAACACCCCTGGGTAATACTTTGTTTTCTTTCTTCAGAGAGACCTACCTTGCCTCGAAAATGTGCACACTACAGATATACACTACTGGCAGCTCTGCTTGCAGAAACTTAATCCCTCCATGTTCCACATGGAAGCTACTCCTGCACATGTAGCTAAGCAGTAGAGTTTTATTTTGGTGAATTCAATAGTTACAAGACCATTTCCCTGCAAAAAGGGACTGTGGCACCCTAAAATAAAACCTATTTTATACCATTTATGCAGTGATAAAAATTCAAGCTACTCTGCAATCGTACTTAAAGTAGGACAAAATTAATTTGCAGAGGATAAGAACACTGTAAGAACCTCATTCTAGCCCATAGGACGCTTGATTATTTACTTCAATTATTGTGCTGTTCATTTCCTATTTTTCCAGTAGCAGCTAGACGCTGTAATCTGGGTCAACAGCCTCTTCATTTAAATATTGTTTGCACAGGTAGGTCCCTGTGGAAATATTGCAAGCACTGACACTGCTGTGGTTAAAGCGGAGCCATTTATCAGCTAAACTGCACTCACTGGTCTTTTGCACACTCTTATTGCAAATACAAGGTAAAATAAGTAAACCGAGAACAATTTCGACGAGTGCGTTTTATTTTGTGCGTGCAAAGGACGCAGAGCCTGGCTGTGGGTGAATATCATCCTTGAAAAGCTGAAGGGTAAAGCCTTGGGCACTCTGGGCTGCCCTCCCAGCTGCCCTTACTCTGAGCAGAAAGTTTGGCTTGGGATCTCCTGAGGTCTCTTCCAGCCAGGGTGATTTTATGGGCAGTGGCTGCTGCGGAGAGAAATTTCCATAACTCATGGGAAATCACCTACAGGTGGTTGTTTACCCAGACCTCCAGTTCGATTTTTAAGGTAATTTTGTTATGCATCACTGAAAACTGCTACAAATCAACTGTCTCGAGGGTGAACATTTGCCCAGACAGTTCAAGAAGCTGATTAATTCAAATAAATTTAATTGCATGACAGCCAAACATTACTTTCCAAGAGGCTTAGTAAGGCACAGCTTTCCGTATGGGCCTGGGTTTGGTGTTTGCTTGTCAGTATATGGTGTAAAAAGCAACATTTGGCAGCTGCTGGTATCTAAAAATAATTTTAAAAATAGTTTTTTGGGTTGTTTCCCCTGACATTTTGCATATTTTTCTTGCCTAACTTCTGTCCATCCACCCTGTGTGATATCTCTGAGCTCAAGTATGAGTGAAGCAGTCACCAGCAAAATCCTGCACTCCAGACAGGGTTTGTCTCACCCCTACACACAGTGAGTCCTTAAGAGGGCAGAAACAATGAATTAAAGAGCACCAGGACACAGCAAGTCAGGGGTTTGCTCTGTAAGGACAGTTTCAAAATTGTAGGGCTGGAAAACTGCTCTCCTCCTCCTATTTTGGTATTATATGAGCCTAAGAAGGGTCTGGACTATATTTTAACCTTTGCACCCTTTCTCCCCCTGGTCTCTGATATCCTGGAGATGCTTCTCTGCCCTCTGGTTTCTTACTGTGACAAACCAGAAAACTGCCATTAATTATGCACATAACATCCCCTAATGCTGGCTTGGTGGGGCTCATTTCCCGTTGCCTTTTGCCACACAGAAGGGAGAGGGAAGAAAGAAGGAAGGAAATAAGGGAGGCTGCAAATCAGTTTATGGCTGGAGATTTCTTGATTGTAATCACTTTTTTTTTCCTCAACTCTTGGAAATACTGATTGCTACTGTAGGTACTTAAATAAAGGAAACTAAGTTTGAATGACATCCTTATGTATTGTCCTATCCAGCCGTGATGTTTGTGCGTGGAGAAAATTATTTACTTTTATTCATTAATCACTATAACTTGATGTGTTACCTTGTTATGTTGCCAAAAAATGGTTATAGTAAGAGTAAACATGTTCCCTAAACTCTTCAATATAACCCTTTTTTTTAAATCTTCCTTTCTGGTCAAGTGACCAAGATAAATCACATTGCTTTTGAAAACAACCTTCACACCTTTGGCTTTAATTTCAAGATGACAAACTTGGGCATCCATTTGTAAATGCCTCAGTTCTTGCTCTTGAGATGTGACGTTCTCTGAGCTGCCACACAGCCATAAAGGGGTTCGGGAAGCATTCCCTGCTCCATTAGGCATCCAGAGCTGGCACCAGAGCTGCACAATCAAAAGGGAATTATCCTTCACTGCCTGTCTTGCTTCAGCTTGAAAGCTGTGCTCCCACTCCATCTGAATCCCCTTGCATCTCCCATCTCCTGAAATCCTATCTGGCAAACCCTGTGTGGTTCTCATTGTAGGATCCAGTCATGGAGGTAGAGGACAAATTTGTTTTGAGGACAATTTGAGGACAATGTTTTGAGGACAAACTGAGCGTGTTTTAGCTGCCTCTGAAAATGACTGATTTAGCCATGTCCTTAAAGGATATAGTGATGAAGTGGCATCTTCTCTCCTGCTCTAATACCAAACTATCTTTAGTTGGCAGATTTTTCTACTTCTAGACCGATTTTCTTGAAGAGAACAGAGCTGATGATTATTATTAGCTGTCCCTGCCCACAGCAGGGAGCTGGAACTCGATGATCTTTAAGCTCCCTTCCAACCCAAGCCAAGCTATGATTCTGTGATTCTATCCATGGTCTATCTGTGTAGGATGTGTCACCATCCTCATATGACATATTTCTAAACTAAAAAAAATCATTCCCCCCCTCTATTTCCACGTAAGTGATGACTCAGTCATTATTTGCAAACTGAACCACCCTCCAGGCTTTAAATGGACCCAGCCTCCAGCACGAGGAGCACAAATGAGCAATCCTGTGGAATCATTCTCCAAGTGCCAAGATGTTTCCCTCTGCTGCCCCTCTGACCACCTCATGATGCAGACAGGGCACAACTCCCAAATCATTTTCACTGACCCAGTAAACCAAATCACATGCGAGGGTGAGGCATGGCCACAACATGACACAATCCACTAGGCAAAGTGGTTTTTTTGAAAAGAGAGCTTTCCAAAATGTTTGTGAGAGCAGTCCCATTGAGACTGTTCTGGCACGCTTACAGCATCCCTGGGCAGCTTTTGTTTTGTGCCCACATTGTGATAAATATCAGTGCATCCACCTGAATGTTCTTGAACAAAGCACAGAGATTTCAGCAACAAACTGCTCAGCTTTCCATTGGTGTGAATGTCCAAAATATTTCTCCCCAGTTTGTCCAACTCTGCTGCACAATGCTGCAATTAATTCTGCTCGTATCAGAGGGCTCCAACAGAACCACTTTAGGAATAAGTGTATGTATACTTTAGGAATGGTCGTTGTTTATTCTATGTACTTCTTGGAACCATTTTTCTGAGGCACAACTCTGATTTCTTACCTTGTATTTCTGGAACAAGGCATTATGTTGACTTGTATTTTCAGAGCGGTGTTAAATTGATATTTTTAGAGCCTTGTATAGTTGGAAAAAAATGAGAAAATGGGAACCTTTGCCCCTTGAAAGATAGAACATGATTAAGGCAAAGCAGTTTGGTGTTACATTTCAATCTGATATAATGATATGCCAGCACTGCCCTGGTGAACCTGACACAGATCAGTGTCTAATGCAATGTGAGTTTCCCTCAGCAGAGGAAATGTCAAACAAATGGACAGCAAAATCTACCAATCAGTTGAGCATGGCAAATGGGCAAAGTGATTGTGCTCCACACACTGCACAGAAGAGGAGGTGTAACACAAGATTAAAAAAATAGACATGCCCATTGACAAACATTTGGGGGTTATTCCACCATGTAGGGGTTGTTCTGGAGCCTTTCACCCATTTGAAATGGGAATTTGGTTCTCTCTGAGCCCAATTCTATCAGTTATCTCACTGTCATGTGCTGGCTCTTCTGGCCAGTCCTTAGGGCCTCAGGACTACTCATAATAAGTCAGAACAATCCATCCAGCACACCCAGTCCTTGCATGGAGAGTGTACAAACATTTAACCTGTCCTTGCATAAAAGGAGTCTCTGAAATTGCTTCCTTCTCTTTGAACACTGTGATTGGAGTTCACTGCTGTCTTTTCAAAGTGACACTCAGCACCTTTCACGTCACTGGGTGGTGGCTGAAGAGCTCAGCATGAAAGCAGGAGGCTCAGCTCCCTGCCTTTTTCATTCTGAAAGGGTTTCAGCCCACCTGTTTCACCTTGTGGAAGAGAAATTTAAATTTTTTTTTTCGACTTTGGGCTATTCTGAGTACTTTGTACTTCACTGCTTAGTGCTCCCATTTGATGCATGTGTACAGGAGAGAAAAATGGCACAAATGTGTCCCTCTGTAGACTAGTGCTTCAGCAGGGAGAGCTTTTCTGTTGCTTCCTGGGAAGTTCTTGTAATTTAACCATCATAGAATGTGCTTAAGCTGTCCAGGTAAAATGGAGAGAATGCAGAATTACCTTTTTCTCTTATCTGTCAGCAAAAATTGGCAGTAACCTGTTTTCTTATACTATGGGGTTTCTTGGTCCCCTGATTCGTTTTTTGGCTGGAAAGAGTAGCAGCTTCAAAACAGCCCAATGGCAAATACCTCACTTAAACTATTCCTTCATGATCCCATAAATGATCCCTGTGTGTCAGGGGCTGAATATTTTCTTGTTCTCTTGGAAGAGATGAGGGCTCTCAGGCTGAGGATGGATTTCAGCTCAGCACTCACACCTCATGGGTGGATGTACCATTCCCTACATCACTGTATTTTAGGGCAGAGATCACTGTATTTTAGGGCAGAGATCACTGTATTTTAAGACAGAGATCACACTCGTGTCTATCCTTGGGTGTCCTGTGAAGGCATTTGTTATTTGGGACTCCTTCACATCGCTTCACTCTATTCCAGCTTAAATCAAAGCCAGACATTAAAATTCTTGTCACAGGCGGATCTGTACCAGGACAAACATTTTTGAGATGCTTTTAGGCAGTTAATAAGTGTATGGGTTGTATGAATCATGATTTATGAGCTGTGTTCTTTAATTTTACACAGATTCTCAGCTTCTATCCTTCTTAAGGACCTCATCTCCATCATCTGCATCAGGAATCAGCAGCAGCAGCATCTCAGCTCCTGTGCCAGTCACTGAATATTGGATGTGGGCTTGGCCACCAGGCAGCAGTGAGCAATTAGCTGGAATGCCTGGAGTGGAGAGGGCTTCAATGCCATCCCTGTGGTGTGTCTGTGATTTTCCTCCTCCTGTGCATATTTAAGACTCACAGATTTTCTTTTTATCTGCAAGTCACATCAAGCTCCAACTGATGCTTCTGGCTTTAAATACCTGTAAAAGAGCATTTTATTTTGCCTTTTGTATTCTGACAGCTGCCATAGGGGGTTTATTATTTCCTCTTGAATACACTTGTTCTTTTACCTTGTATACCCCAGGACTGTTAAAAATTAGCAAGTCAGAAGTGTTGTTTTTATTTGGATAATCTCAATATTGTACAAGCCTCAGATTTTGTCTGACCTCAATTCCTCCCCTTCCTGCATTACATAACCTGGCAGCTCAGACTTCTGATTAGGCTTTGTAATTCCTAAAATGTGTCAGAACATATATGTTACAATCATTTGACATATCTAAGTGTAACAGGTGAACCCACAGGAAAACTATTCTCCTGAAAATTGAAATGGTTTCCATTTTGCTGTGTGGAATAAATGCATCCCTTTTTTTTTGACTTCTCACCTCCTCATGTGTTTGCAGTGCCATGAATTTTGATATAATAAAATAGCCTTGTATTTGCACTAAAAATATTTGCATTAAAAATATATAGGCCACTTAACAAAAGTCAATAATTTCACAGTGTATTTTTCCTTCCCCCAGAAGGGTTTGTGGGTTTGTTTTAAACCAACCATTTTTCAACAAAGATGTTATATCCACAAGGAAATACAAAAGGATACAAACCCAGTCTGGTTTAAAGCTTTTGGGATATCTAAGCTTCTCTTAACATTTTGGAACATCATTTTTTAGGAGGGAGAGTCAGTCTGGGTTTTTTTGCTGTTTTTCTTTTTTTCCCTACACTTTATTTCAGCTGGTTTTGGTCTTATTTTTCAGAGAGGGCTCATCATGCTGGGCAGAAGTGATAACAGGCTGATGGACGTTGGAGATGCTCAGGGGAAACTGAGAAAAAAGGAAGTTCTTGAAGCATCTGAGGTTTTACCCTGGCTTTTTTTTCTTTTGGTTCTGTGGGGAAGAGCTTTCAGATGAGAAAAACTAGCAGCGATCCAGAAACACGTAGCTGTGTCCCTCTGGAAACTGGGAACTGCTGATTGCTACAAATCTGTTTAAGGCTGGAAAATCTGCAGCTGGCAGAGGCAGCAGCGGGGCTGCCCCTGAGGCTCAGCATCCACTGACAGAGCGATGCTGGCACCAGGGGACACGTCCAGGTGTCACGCAGCCCCTCTCCCTCACTGTGCTTTAGCCTGGAAATCAACCCCCTAAAATCAGCCACGTCACAGATGGACACGTGGGAATGAGGGCCTGAAGAAAAGTGTCAAAAATTACATATTGCACCCGAGGGGAGCTTGACACGACATAAAGAGCGAATAAATCGACGTCGACCCAAATTTGTTTGTACAGCCACACAAACCCCCATTTTTCATGATGAATTCCCATCCCCCAGCTCTCCAAACACTGCAAGGTTAAAGTGTGGAGGGTTTGGTGGAGATGAACAGCTTTCAGCTGCTGGTGGGCGAACTGCAGCCCAGAGCCTCCCACGAGGAGGTGACGTGAGGATAAACCAAGGAGAGGATAACAAAGCAAAAGGGACTGACCACAGGATGCTAATGTGAGCTGCTGCTATGGTGAGTGCTCCAGAATGCCCAATCCTCACCAGCAACTCCAAAGCTTTGGTGAGAAAAAAGCACTTTGTCTAAATTGTTGCGTTTGCTCTGAGTGCAAAACGCTTGGAGTTTCAATGAATCAAAGGCAAAGAATTCAGCTCATCCCAGACATGGAGATCTCAATCCTTCAGAGAGATGAAAAAGCACTAATGCTGAGTGGCTGTGTGCACTTCCAGTAATTACTAAAGAATAAAGTCTGATATCAGTGGTACAGAAATGTTAGGTTATGTAAAGCTTGTCTTGAATGAAGGGAATTTCGGGGAGAGAAGGATGTGCATTCATGGCTTCATTTTCATTTGAAAAGTATTACTATTGGTAATGTAAATATGCTGTCTCTTCATTAAATAAAATAAAAAACGTGCCATTTCCCTGGAAAGCCTTAACAAACCCCCACTTTTCCTGTCAAGCCTGGCCATACAATTCTGAGTTTAAAATCAGGGAACTTGGACTCTGGATTCTTTTTCTTGCCTTATCATAAAAACACTTCTAACGTTTCCTTGACCGAATCATTAAATCTGTAAAAATCTAGAAAAAACCTCCTGGCTCTGGATGCCATGAAACACTGACAAGTCTGCCAGTTTCCAAAGGTGCTCAGTGCCAACAAACTGATTGAAATCAGTAAAGCCTGAAGATATTCATAACCCAGTAAAGACAACGTGTGCCCAAAACCTGAGGCAGCCATGGACAGCAGGGACATGTGGAAATGGATTCCTGCACATGCAATGCACCCTTGAGTAGAAGTGAACCAGGAGAGGTTTAAGTTGGGTACTGGGGAACATTTCTTCACAGAAGGAGTTTTTAAGCCCTGGCACAGCGTGTCCAAAGGAGTGGTGGAGTTCCCATCCCTGGGGGGATTTAAAAGCTGTGTGGATGAGGCACTTGGGGACAGGGGTTAGGGGTGGCCTTAGTGCTGGGGGAATGGTTGAACTGGATGATCCTAGAGGGTTTTTCCAACCTAAATGATTCTGTGATTCTACAAAGGGGAAAGGGCTGAATCAGAAGAGGTGTCCCAACAGATGATTAATTCAGTATCCACCCAAAATGTCATCAATATTGTAGGTACCTTTTCATTACTGCAAATATTTGGCATTCTGGCAAGCACCTTTCAAGCACTTTTAATTCTCTTTGCATCCTTTGGTTCTGAGGATCCTCTCCTCCTTCTGCATGGAGAATCAAGGTTTTAAAAGGTGAGACCGTGAGCCAGAAATAGATTTGGACTGTCTGACATCTGCCTTCCTCGTGGGACTGGGATAATAGATGAGCATCAGGGAGGGATTCCTTGCTGCTGCTTTATTTGTGCTTCTGCTGAGGTTTTTCTTCTGTCTCCCTGTCATTCAGCAGTGCTCAGGCATAAATTCCTCGCTCTGCCATTGCCAAGAGAGGAGCCTCTCGATGCTTGGAGGTGTGAAAGTGGTGAGTGCAGTTAATTTGAGTGCATGGCAGAGGGCCAGGCAGGTGGGTGGTTTGGCTGGAGCCAGAAGCTGCCGAACACACAGGGTGAGATGTCTCTGGAGGAAAAAAGCTCTGAATCCTTCCTGTGTCAGGCTGACCCTCCTGGTTAAAGGTGGAAGATGTCTCTGCCCATGGCAGGGGCATGGAACAAAATGATATTTAAGGTCCATTCCACCCAAGCCATTCTGTGATTCTACGATTAGAGATGAAATTTTAAGACATCCTTCTCCACCCCCAACACATACAGATGCAGAACAAAACTGAGAACTTTTCCACTACTGTCTGTTGCAAGAAAGAGAAATCCCATAGCAGAATGGAGTTTCATTCTTTCTTTAATTCCTCTGATAGTTAGATTTAGTCACTCCCTTAGGACACCAGGGATGCTTTTGAAGATGCCCATGACAGTCATTGAAGAGTTTATTATTTTCTCTTCTTCACACTGCAAGGAGAAGTAGAGAAGACATCTAGAATGCCATAAAATCTCAGTGGTTTGAATTTTTTTTAAAAAGTAATATAAGAAAAATATTGCTTAAAAAAAAAACAAACAGGAAAACCTGCAACAAAACAACAAGAAAAGGCAGAAACCAGGTCTCCTGAATGAGTTATAAATTCTAAATGCTCAAAAGTGAGAGGGCAAATGGCTCACCCCAAGGTCACACAACAGCTTGGGAGCAACAGCGGTGAAAGAATGCAAAAATCCCAGTTTGTTACCTTAGAGAGAGGGACCCCCAGCCTTCCTGGGAATCGCTGGAAGCAGCTGGGGAACGAAAGTGGCTCTCCCTGCCTGTTTCCTTGGAGATGGAGAGCAATGTTTGCAGCAGCAAGCATGAGGGAAGTGTCCTCCCTGTAAAGAGAGCCAGGTATCGTCCTGCCCTCAGCCTGCTCGGATCCACGTGAGCCAAGAACCTGTAGTGCACAAAAAGATGAATGTATAGGGCATGGGGATAGGGGGAGAGGTTATTTCAGAGCAGGATATAGGAAATCCAAAGCTAAAGCTGACTCTTCCCTCAAAGCCTGTACTTTCAAGTTGCAGGGAGTGAGGTGCATTGAATATGCAGCAGCCTGGAAAAGGAAGGAGTTTGCCAAGTTACGTAATGCAGTTGGATGTTCTTGCTCTAACTGCTGACCTGGATCAGATCTGCCGCCAACTTGGTTGTACAGAAGTCAGCAGCTGGTTCCTGTACAGGCCTGGGACATGTTCTGTTCATAACATGCATTTTCCAGTGGAAAACTTACCAGAGAACTCAGAGGAAAAACATCCTTCTACAGATTATATATGTAGAGCTATACACTAGAACTAAAAATACTCCTTTCCAGGCACCTCCGTGTAGTTTCGTGACTTTTGGCATTTTGTGCAAGTGCCTGTGCTTGTTACAGGGTGTTTTGCAGAGGAGTTTGTGTCTTCTGACGTGCAGGAGTGACAGGGAGGGATGTGAGACTTTGCTGGGCGGGCGAATGTGCTGCCAGACGCCCGCGCGGGGACCTGGGCTCCGGGCACAGACACCTCTGCCAGGACTCCCTTCCAAAGAGATTTTTCCCCAACTCCAGGGTGCTGTGGCCATGCACTCAGAAAACAGGCACCTTTTATAAAGCGTTGCCTGACAGATTTGTGTTGTGTGTTGGTATCACTTTGCACTAAGCCAGCTCAGATTTACGGCTCAGCCCGAGAGCAGCCTCCCGGTTTCTCTGAGCTGCCAGCAAACAGGACCCATCTGTTTTACAGGCAGCACCTTTTAGCTCTTCCATTTTGATCTATTTTTATTTATTTCTTTCCTTTATCATAGAATCATGTAAGTTTAAGGAATGATAAAATGGTTTGAATTGGCAGGGGCCACAAAGCTCATCTCATTCCAACTCTCTGCCATGGGCAGGGACACCTTCCACTGTCCCAGGTTGCTCCAAGCCCCGTCCAACCTGGCCTTGGACACTGCCAGGGATCCAGAGGCAGCCACAGCTTCTCTGGGCACCCTGTGCCAGGGCCTCCCCACCCTCACAGGGAAAGATTTTTTTTTCTAACATCCCACCTAACTCTGTCCTCTGGCAATTTGAAGCCATTTCCCCTTGTCCTGTCCCTCCATCTCTTGTCCCAAGCCCCCGCCAGCTCTCCCGGACCCTGTTCAGGTATGGAAAGACCAAATTATTTTCTATTAATATTCATTTGCAAGAATAGATGTTTGTGTAGTCACTATTCTGGCAGGCTGGTCTAATTCTCCTCTAGTGTGAAATAATCACGCTTTGAAATGCTGGAAATCTGTGACTTCTCCACCCTCCCACTACCTCCACAACTCAATTGCTTTCAGTCACCTCAGCTGTAGCAGCAACACTATTCTAACATCTTTGCATTGAAGTCAAAGTCATTACTCATGCTTGCAGGCAGTCATAACAACCCCAAAGAATCACTGTTGTAGATCAAAGGGCAAATGAATTTATGACAGCCAATTAAGGCACAATTAATAATTAAATGGTGATGTGAATTCTTAACATGAACATTGTTTCATTCCTAGCAAGAATGCTGGCATCTGACTCCACATCTCAGTGGAGACTGTGGCTAAGTATTAAATAACACAGCACACCAACTGAGTGGTGTCACTCCAACAGAGTTAATGAAATATCACACTGGAATCTGGTCCATGTTGTTCAGCTTCCAAATAAAGCGCAAGGATTTTAAGAGAATACATTTGATGTGAAAAATAAGTAACATATTTATGCCTTGCTTTCAGTTTTGCTGCAGGCCCTGTCTCTGCAGAGATCTCTCTGCTGAACCTCTGCTGGAGGAAGGTTTGGCATAAACTTGCCAAAGGGTCATAAATTAAGCGAAGAAATTAAAAAGAGGCAAAGTAGGAAGCTGCAATATGGTTAAACTTCCCTTCCTCAAGAATTTAAGTGAGGAAGGCAGATCTGCCCCATCCCTGGGACTGTCCAAGGCCAGGTTGGATGGGGCTTGGAGCAGCCTGGGATAGTGGAAGGTGTCCCTGCCCATGAAAAAGGCTGGAAAAAGCTGGCCTTTAAAGTCCCTTCCTAACCAAACTGTTCTGTGATACATCTAAGGCAGTTACAGGTGGGTTTCTGGCTCTCACAGGAGCAGGGAGGAAGGAGATAAACTGGGTTTTACAGCACAGCAGAGCTCCTGCAGCCCCAAAGGAAAATGTGAACATTCCTGCTGCTGTCATTGAGTCCCTGGACACCAATGAGTATAAAGGGCCCTAATAAGGGATTTGGGCAACATCCTCTACCTGAACTTTTCTCATGGCAGACGTAGTGGTTGACCCTGGCTGGACACCAGGCACCCACCAAAGCCACTCTGTCACTGCCCTGCACAGCTGGACAGGGGAGAGAAAATCTAACCATGGGTTCCTGGCTTGAGATAAGCACAGAGGGAGATCCCTCACCAAAAACCAAATTCAGCTTCTGCCCTGACCTGGGGGCTGCAGGGCTGTTCCTCCTGGAATTGGCTCCACGGACATGGCAGAAGCTAACAGCAGATTCCCACAGAAGCCATCCCTGTATTCCCCCTCACCACCAAAACCTGGCCATGCAAAGCCAATCCAGTAGGGAAACATCTACCAGGGACAGGGGTTTGGTTGTTTATTCTTCCCCAAAGCCTCACAGTTCAGAGGATCTGCTGTTATTTTATTATTCCTCTCCGCCCCCTGTTATTTTTTTAACAGCTTCCCCTTCAAAATTTTTTAAAATAACAATTTCTCTGCATGCAACCAGTATGAAAACATAGTTTCCTACCTCAACATGTGGTTAGGAAGCCCTTTTTAAAACACTTTCTCTCTCCCCACCTCCTTCCTGTACAAAAACAACCCAAACAAATAAAAGAGGAATTTTTTTTTGAAAGTTGGCAGCATTTTTCAGAGCTCCCACTGTCATTTCTTTAAGATCTTCAACTTGTTTGTTTAAATGTTCATGTCTTTAGGCTTTTCTTCCTACTTTTATTGCTGGAATCCATGATAGCTGCTATTTGTTCCAGAAAGTAGATTTATTATTTCTTCTCTACCCCAACTATGACTTTCCTTCCATTTAAAGTAAAAAACTCAATTTACTCTTCCAATATACACTTTATCTCCTGTGACTTAGAGCCCCAAGCTGTGAAACAGCACATCTTTTGTGGGTTGTGACAATCGAAAACCAAGAGTCGAAGGCACTCTATAAAATTTAGGTGATGCATACCCCAAAGAGCTGCAATCTCATCAGTTCCAGGGTATGGCCCGATGATGGGAGGCAATATGCCATAACAAAATGTTATAAAAACAAGGATAAATATGCATTTTGCCTTACACCATATCAAACCTTGTCGGGAGGGAGATGGCTGGGGAATTTGCAGATGATAGCAGTTATGTGGTGGGTATCTGAAATTTTAATGAGGGTTTCCCAGGTTTGGGGATGCATTTTCTGGAAGCACATGGGGGTGGGTGTTTGGGAGCCCTTCTGGGGAGTGTGAGAGAATGTCTTGGGTTGCTATGCACCATGTAACCAAAAGTATGTGTTCTATTATCATCAGTTGAAACAGGTTGGGGAGGTGGTTTTTTCTCTTCTATGACCCATTCTTTGTGACCCTGGGGGGGAGAGGGGTGGGTGTCTTCTGTTAATGGCTCAGCTGTTAAACCCAGGTGGGGCAGTGCTCTTTATCTCTCCCACCACCCATCCTCCCTCCAGGGGGATCTGCTGTCCATGGGCCATCCAGGCTCCCTGCAGGGCTGATAAAATTCCATCATCCCATTGGGAGATGCTGCACACAGGGGAGGAGCCCAGCATTCCTGCCTGGATAAAACCTGAGATTCAGAACTCCAGCACAGCCTGTTTGCACTGCATTCCCAGAGGAACCAGACCCATCTCACCACCACTGGGCCTTCAGAGGAAAACTCCTTCTACAGGATCCTCTCTGCTCCAACAGAACCACATCTGTCACTGCAGGAGGGCTTGACTGGACTGCTCCCAACACCCTGCCCAACAGGGTGTCAGGTTGGGTTCTGACTCTGTCTGTTTTCTTTTTGTTTGTTTGCTTTTTTTTGTACTACTACATTTTAATTTTCCTAGTAAAGAACTGTTATTCCTATTCCCATATCTTTGCCTGAGAGCCCCTTCATTTCAAAATTATAATAATTCAGAGGGAGGGGCTATGCAGTCTCCATTCCAAAGGAGTCTTCTGCCATCCTCAGCAGACACCTGTCTCTCCAAACTAGGACAGAGAGGTCAGCCCTGCCTCTGCCCCAGGCTGAAGAGGGAGATGCCACTTTGCCAGCACAAGCCCAAAGTGACACCTTGGGTTGGCAGGGAGCAGAGGGTGTGCACAAAATGGTTGGGAAAAGGAGCACCTTCAGTCACAGATGTGCACGAGACCTGAGATCATTTGTCCAAATGAAAACTTTACCCAAGGAGTACATTCATTTAGTGCAAAAATACTCCCATCAAATGCAATTTTTCTTAGTTATCCCCAAGAAAACGCCCAGTACAGAATAATGACAGAAGAATCCAGGAGACTGTGAGAAGCTGAGTGCCCAGGATTACTTCTTTTTATGTCATTTCAACAGACAAGGAGGAGGAATTTGAATCCAGCCTCCCCACACCTCACAGCAGAGCTCCAGACACCAGACTCTCTGTGTGTTCTAAGGAAGGCAAGGGGTTGTTTTGTATTTGTCACCAAAAATGCACTTACAAAACTTCATTTCTGTTCTACATCAGCCTGGAAAATACATTTTGAAACCTGAATTTTCCACTAAACACAATTCTGTACTTCCTGCTATTCTGCTTCAGAGATCAGCATCTGAAATGGTGTAATGGTCTTTTGATTACCTTCAGAGTCCTGGTTCATCTATGTATGTAAAAAGGTAATTCAGGTCATTCAGTTGTAAATGGAAAGATGATTTCTGGCAGGCACTGAAATGCATGTGGGAATTTATTTATTTTCCACACTGAAAGAAGTTCTTCCTGCTAACCAGTCCTGCCCTGAACACAGTCACAGCTAGTGGCTGCCAGCCATCCTGTTCTTTTGAGATACATAACCACTACAATAAGGAGGAATACAAAGAAGGATTGGTGATAAGAAAACCTGGGGAAAAAAAGACTTCTGTGCTGACTGCATCTAAAGATTTCAAAGAGAAACCGTTAAAAACTCACGATAAAAGAAATCTTGCTCCTAATGAAAGCTTAGTGGTGCACAACCACTTTGACAAGGAGCATATGGCAGCTAAACTGAAGTATTTCAGGATCCCTATGAGTGTGTAGTACTACAGATTGTGATATCAGAGTTTTGGAAGTTACACTGGCTCCTGATATTCCTCGTGATTTTTCTTTTCCACATGAATTATTTTAAGATAAAACCTCACCTTAGAGGAATAAACTTATTTTTTCCACCTGTTGCTTCAGGGGCAGCCTGGGCACTGTTATGATTTTACAGTGCTGTGAGTGTCTTCCATGGCAAGAGAGGATCAGTGTGAGAGAGAAATTGATAGAATGTGAGGATGCTTAAATTGGGCCTCTGCAGGAGCATTTCAGGGACACATCCTGATTTGCCAGCATTTTCTCCACACATCAAACAGCAAAAAGGACAAATCAAACATCTTTATCACCTGTCACAGATGTAGATAACTAGGCAGGAGGCAGCAGGAACTTAAGCAGAGATGTGAACAAAACAAAAAAAATAAGTGATTCAGTCCAATCCATGACTCCAGACTCACCAGGATCTTCCCCATAAATAACTATAAGGTTGTTTTCATTTCTTTTCCTGGAGTTTGACTCCACCCCCACAGGCCTGTATGTGTATTTCCTATGGTGTCTCAGCATAAAAAAGTCTGTTTTTAATGGGGAACAAACTGGTACATCCCAGCAGCCCCAGCTGCAATCAATTTAAGTTACCCAGTGAAGAGACAGTGATGCAAGGAACAGAATTCAGCCACTCCCATCCAGGAGAGCAGTGATACCTCAGTAGGGTCTGAATAGGATGAGGAAGAGGAGGATCTGGGTCTTCTTCTTTTTGTCTATTCATTTTCACTAGAAAAATGTGGTATTCTTATTCTATTTGCCTTGCCTGCACCCAAAGGACATGTGGGCAGGGGTCTGTTTTCTGTCTCATGTTTGCTGTTACAAAGTTTATAAATGACTACTATTTCAGCATTTTCTCCCTCTGCATTTTGATCCTTTAATCCAAGGAAATTAGGACCACACAGCTGAAAATACCAGCAACTGCTGTTGGTTTTTCTCCCTCTAAAAGATGTCTTAAGCCTCATAACAGGCCACATGCAGTAGGCAAATATAGTTTCAAAAGAGCCTGACTGAGACAACCATTCAGTACTATCCTATAAGTGAATCCCTATCTTAAAAGTAAATAAAACTGCATTAAGTCTGGGGAGAAGGAAGAAGAGCTTAAGTTAAGAAGGATTTGAAATCTGTTTCTTCTTTGAAGTAGTTTTATTGCAAATCATCTCACAGTGTAAAACTCAGCATTAAAACTCATGTCTTCTCAGACCAGTGTGAAGTTCACCCAGACTTTGTGGAATCAAAAAGCAGACTCTGTACATCACTGAAGTATTGCCACATGATGGGAAGCTTCATAATCTGTGGATGATATCAGCTTATCCTCTCAAGTCAGGCTGTGTGAGTGGTTTGGAAAATCACTAAATTTGGAGTGAGCTGTGTCCACTTAGCACATGTTGGTTGCCATCACAGACTGGGTTTGGAGAGGCTGCCTGTCTTGATTTGGAAAGACAGGTGTCTGCTGAGGATGGCAGAAGACTCCCTTGGAATGGAGAATGTAAACCCCCTCCTTCTGAATTATTATAGTTTTGAAATGAAGGGGCTCTCAGGCAAAGATATGGGAATAGGAAATAGGATAGGAAAAGATATGGGAATAACAGTTCTTTACTAGGAAAGTTAAAATAAAAATGTAGTAGTACAAAAAAAAAGCAAACAAACAAAAAGAAAACACTGACAGAGTCAGAACACAACCTGACACCCTGTTGGGCAGGGTGTTGGGAGCAGCCCAGTCAAGCCCTCCTGCAGTGACAGATGTGGTTCTGTTGGAGCAGAGAGGATCCTGTAGAAGGGTGGAGTTTCCTCTGAAGGCCCAGTGGTGCTGAGATGGGTCTGGTTCCTCTGGGAATGCAGTGCAAACAGGCTGTGCTGGAGTTCTGAATCTCAGGTTTTATCCAGGCAGGAATGCTGGGCTCCTCCCCTGGGTGGGGCATCTCCCAATGGGCTGATGGAATTTTATCAGCCCTGCAGGGAGCCTCGATGGCCCATGGACAGCAGATCCCCCTGGAGGGAGGATGGGTGGTGGGAGAGATTAAAACACTGCCCCAGCTGGTTTTACCAGCTGGTAATAAAACACACACTTTTGGTTACATCTTGCATTGCAGCCTAAGACACTGCTGCACCATATTCTTGGAGGACTGGTGTTACTCCACCATGAAAACACTTAAAACACACACGGTGGGCCAAATATTTCACCCCATAGGTCTGTCCTTACATTACTTGGCAACGAAGCAGTGGCCACAGAGCACCCCAGAAAGCCCCAGCTGCAGAGGAACCAGGGAAAAATGGTCTTTCCATTAGCAAGGCCACCTTTAGAGGGCTGGTGGCAGTGCCAGGACCTGAGTGCTGAAATCCTGAGTGCCATTCCCTCTTCCGAGCAAATACAACGAATCCTCACCAATTCATCAAAAGTGGAGCATTAATTGAATTTCTCTGCTCGTTCCTAGTGGGATGATGGTTTGCAATTGTCCTGTAGCTGCATGCCTGACTGCAGCTCTGCTTTATCTCACACACTGTGATTATGAAAACTAGCTGTACAGTGAATCATGCTGTGATTTACTTTGAAGAGGTCATCTTAAAAAAATTCCCTGAGAGGAATTTTATTAGATGCAAACAGCACCAGGACTGAATTAAAATGCAGCCTCAGTAGTCTTATATCCATTTCATCAATATCATTATATTCCTCCCTCTGTTCCACCATTATAAACTGATTGGAGGTGTTTTTTTTGCTTTAAAGTGGACGGGTCAAAAGAAGTTGTCTACAAACACAAGGTTAACTGTGCTCCACTGAAAATTATAATAAATAGCTGCAAAGCCTCAGTTACACCCTGTGATAAGTGGATAGAGGGTGTAGCAGAAGGGCAGATGTAGAAAGTATAATTTAGTAATCACTCAGCCCAGAGGTTTGCTGCATCTTTACCAACAGGCATGAAATGATGAGGCCACTAGATAATGCAATTACCATTTCCCTCTTCATCTGAGCCAGATCTTCCTAAAGCCTGTGTCTGTACATGTCCTTCTAGGCTAAATAGAATAAATCATGAGTACTGATGTAACACACAGTACAGAATTAGTGTTCAGTGCTCCACTGGCACCTGATTTCATCGACCACCTTCTGCTTGAGGACAAGACTCTGAACTAGAACCCTTGGATCAATGCTGTAGTGTCTGTGTAGGCTGTGAGATCTTGTGGAGAAAGAAATTCTTCCTTGTGAGGGTGCTGAGCCCTGGCACAGGGTGCCCAGAGAAGCTGTGGCTGCCCCTGGATCCCTGGAAGTGTCCGAGGCCAGGTTGGATGGGGCTTGGAGCAGCCTGGGACAGTGGATGGTGTCCCTGCCCATGGCAGGGGAGAGGGACTGGATAATCTTAGGGATTCCTTCCAACCCCAAATCAATTTTCTGTGAATATTTGTGTTTGATTTGAATATAGCAGAGGAATCCCTCTCTCATGCCCAGAGTAGCCAGGAAAGACGATCATTTTTCTGTGTTACCCAACAGGAAAGGAATAAAGGATACAAAAAACAGTTCAGCAGGTTTGTCAGTAAATTTGCTGTTCTGTACCAGGAATGGATGCCTTTTACCAATCTACACATGCTCTTAACAACACAATTTCTTTTATTATTCCTAAGGACAGTGCAGAGCTAATAAATAACAAAAACTTGGCCTCAGTTTTGCCTGCACTGCCATCTTTAATCAGTCACTCCAAAATGCTTTATGCAAATCCAAGATTGGCTTGGAGCATCCATGAATCTCTCCTTCCCAAGGTGGAGATGGGCAGTGGAAATGCAGCGTTTCCTGGCATGGCAGAGAGCTCCAGCAACCTGCCCATGGATCTGGCAGGGTGGGCATGGACACACCTGGCAGGAGGGCAGGATTAGGGAATATTTTGAGGATTGGGGCTCTGGAAGAAGCAGTGGGAATATTGTATTCAGTGAGTAAATGCTTCTCCACACACAGGCATTTGGACATAGTTCTACACATACCTTACTAGGATTGTTCATAGTCCTGTGCCACCAACATGCAGAAAATACTTAGGTGTCTGCTAAAATGATAACAATAAATTTACACCAACATGCAGAAAACACTTAGGTATCTGCTAAAATGATAATAAAAAAGAAAGAAGTTTAAAAATATACAAAACCAATTGTATTTTCTGAATTCTAACTCTTCCTGTTTCTTGAATTATCCATGTTGAGACCTCTTTAGAAAACACTGTTTGTATCTATAGCTTAATATTTTCTATGCCTCATTAGCCAACTTTTGATTGTAATGATTCTGTATTCAAAGAGCCAGTGGTGCTCAAAGACATCATGTTATATGCCTAAAATCACTTTTTAGATGACTGTGAATTGCAAAATTAGTCTTCTAATGATGTTGTTATCAATTTCTAAGTTGATTTTCAAAATTCTGCTGCTACAGTCATCTGTGAGAATGGGAATCGTTGAAAAGAAAATACCATAGTGATTTAAAAGCAGTTAAAATTAAAATATTCATGTAATCTTTCCCTGATACTGGTCCAATTTAGAATGAAGAGGCCCCAGCTCTCATTTTTTTTCCTCTTACAGTGCTTAAACTGATGTAATTCAAGATATATGACTAATTGATTTTAGCTTTGTTAAAGCCTGTACTAAACCACAGCTTTATGTCAGAAAGGCAGCACTAAAAGTCAGGGAAACATTGTCATTTGAATCCCTCTAAAGATATAATTGTATATCATTTGCATATAATTAGAAGCAGGTGCACTCTTAGGCAACAAAGAGGTAACATTAAAAAATTCAGTAGAACAGAAGTCTGAGACACACAAAGCACTTCCAGAAGATAATTAATCATCCCGGAACACCATAAAGAGAAATTAAACGGAGTATCTGATATAGCGTGTTGGGAAAGTTCATTTGTAAATTTTCCTGAATGACTTAAAAACTGTGAACTGCCAAGAACGGAGGTGATGGTTCAAAAAAGATGCTACAGGAAGCTGGAGGTGGGGAGAGAATTTGCCCCTGTTAAAATGTAAACCCCAAAGGTCAGTGCTTCACACCCTGGGAAGCACCCACAGGATGCCAGTCCTTGGTACTGGCACCTGGTCAAGCTGTGGGGAGGAATTTGGGATTTATGTCTAAACAAAAAGGGTCCAGCTCTTGCCATCACCCTTGCCCTGAAGCATTCTATTGCTTCTTTTCATTTTCTAACTCATTATTTCCTTTCTTGACCCAAAGTCCATTCATATCAAGGGGAATTTTTCCAGCGATGAGTTTGGATTATGTTCCAATTCATCCATTCCCAAGAAAGCGAGTCTAGACCTGTCTGACTGCTGTGAAATTGGCATTCAGAAACATTCATTTAGACTCAGAATGGTTGTTCATCTCTTGTTTTTTTGACTGAACTCTGTAGAATCAGATATTTGCCCAATGAGCAGCTGTTCTGCACCTATATTCTTACGTGCACAATATTATACTATTGTTATCCTTCATCTCTTATTCATCATCCTCCCATGAGACATCACTTAATTTTTTTTTAATTTCTTTTTTAGGAGAGCCACCATTTCTCAAGAAATTTTCTTTTTCTCTTTGCCCAGCATTTTGCAGTCATTGGCTTTTCAAACAGAACAAAATGCACACCAGTATTTTTGGCTATTGTCTTCTTTATTTTTCCCGATCTTTCTGTTCCACATGGCTTTTAATAGATCATGGGGAAGGAAAATGAAAACCTGAACTCATTTTATTTGGTCAATAAACAAAATGAGAGTTTCAAACAAACTATGATCATCTCTTTTTGCATCATCCCCACTTTGATATTTTAGACATCTATTCAGGGAAGAAGAATACTCTGTCTCACTCAGAAAAAGAAAAAAATATCCCTTAAATCTAAGTAAATAGTGCAGGAACACGTCATGAGCTGAAATGGGTTCACTTAAATTAGTATTGAACAATTCCAGACAAGAAATAAATGTGCAAGAAATTCAGTGTGATTTGCAAATTATTTGAGAACAGGAAAAGAGCATCCAAATACATGGGATAACTGATTAATTGTAATTAGGATGTGGGTCCTTGGTTATGCATAGCAAATTTCCCACTGGTCTGATTTCACTGAAAATGGGGTTTGGTCCCTGTTAATGAAATCTCTCATCAAGTCAATTGATTTTTAGTTCTTCTAAGGAAAATATTTGGCTCAGTTCTTAAAAACTGTCCCTATGACCTAAAAAGCTTCATAAAAATGACACATTATTTCTGTAAAAAGTGAGAAAAAAATATCCTTCTACAGGACCTGTTGCTGTTTGACAAAAGTATTTGGATCTCTGGTAGCACAACACAGATGGGCATGACAGAGGCAAATGCCCCAAATAAATGCAGATTGATAGATTTATTTCATTTAAATAGAAGTTTTGCACCAACATACTCAAGGGTGTTTATTTATAACCATCTCTTTCTCCATTAGTGCAGAAAACCAGCAGCAGAAATTGATTTTTCAAGAAAATCCCTATTTTTGTACGTGGCTTGAGAGGTGGATCAGCTGCCAGACCAGGTGATCTTCAGTGTGGCAATTGTAAAGCAATAAAGACACTAACCAAAATATACCAAAATGGCTCCAAAATTCAGATGTTTCCCTTCAAACTGTCTAATTCAGTGGTATTTCCACTTCATTTGCCTCATTTGTTCAGTCTCAGAAAAAGTCACACGAGAGTATTGGCAGGAATTTTGGGGTGCACTATGGGCAAATGAGACACACTCACAGGTCAGAGAGAAGGAATATTGGAAATCATTGGTGTTAAATCTTAAATTAAAAAATTACTTTGGCTTCCTAACAGTGAGTAAACGGAAATTAAATAAGTAGAAACAAAGGAAATGCTGCTTGTTGGAAAGCAGTAAGTTACTAATTTTCCAGCTTTAAAAATGAAAGCTTTTTTTTTTCTAACAAATCAGAGGTAGAATATTTCCACAATTTTCAATCAAGGAATTAACAACCTGAAGTTGTACAAATTGCCAAATGTTGTGAGATAATTAGTGAGGCACAGAAATCATCCAGGCCATGATCAGTCCAGGAAGCTGACACACACCCTTTAACCTGATGATTTGCAGAGGCAAAGAGGCAGAACCCAGAACTGGGGCACTCGGAGTTCTCACAGGAAGCACAGAAGGGGAAAAGTGCATTGAAAACCCAAATTTTCTCAGAAGATTTTGGAGAGGCAAAAGATTGTGCGGCTAAAAGTGAAGTGCACTGAAGCAATATAGTGCAAAGCACAATATTGCAGGGCTCTGATGAGTGTCACAGACAGTCAGGCTTGTAGTAAATAAATGTTATTAGGCTGCCACAATTACAGCATCTTCCTGTTTTCAGGCTGGTTGAGCCATCTGGCATGGGCATCTAGATAAAAGTTACGCAATTATTAAAACAAGCTAAATTAAATTAACTTAAATTAATCACAGTGTACGAAAATAACTGGCCAGAAGCATTGAATCACAGTTGTTTTGAACATGATGACCTATTTTTCTGTCTTTCCTGAGCTTTCTCTAATTATGAGATAACATGTTCTCTTTGAAACCGGTGGCAAAAGTCCAGCTGAGTGAAAGGAAAGATGTGCACAGGGTAATATCTCCCTTGTACCCTACAAGTGTGACAGGCACAATAAACAACATGCACCTAATGAGGGGCACAGATGGGGTTTTTTATTCCTCTGTTTTGATGCCACGTAGGATGTGAAGACATCACATTGCAGCAAACTGTTTCCCACGTTTCTTTGGGAAGATCCAGAAGACTTTTTTGTTCCCTTAGAGTTTGTGTCCTTCAAAGGGTTCATAACTAGGTGGTTTTTACTTAGATGTTTCCAAGATAATTGTTTAAATGCTTTATTTGCCACAAATTTAAGGGGTTTTTTACAAATTTGGCCAATCTTTTGGTGACAATGTGTTTAAAAAACAGTGTAAAATATGACTAACTGAAAATGGCTTGGCTTAAAGTGCTGAAGAAATTGGGAAAGTGTTCAACTAACAGCCTCCCAGAGCTGCTAGGAATAAGAGCAGTTGAGAAGGAGAATCCCAAGAAGGAGAATCCTGAAGAATTTATTTCTGTATTTACCAAATCTGCTTGCTGGTACATGGAGGGAGAAGTCAGCATCTTGCCTGCTGCTTTCTCAGAGGCAGCCTGGCTCCAGGTTTAGGGAGGTGCTCGTGTCCTACTGATCCAGCAGGATGTGTTTTCCACACGTGAAGATCCTGATAGGTGCCTGAACCCCAGCACTGAGGACAGGAGAGCAACTTCCACAGCTCGAGTCATCAGCATCCCCAGCTTTCACTTCAGTGCCTCCAAATGCTTTCCTGCATCCTAAAACCCAGTAAAAGCCACCCAGCAAGGATGTGCAGACCCTCCTACAGCACAGGCAGAAGCTCCAGCTGAGTTCTGTTTGGCTTTCAGCTTTTTTCTTCTCTTTTGCTCTTTTTCCCAAATTACATTGGCTTTAGGTAATGTAATTTTTTATTACATGAGTTTTACAGAAGTTCTTCTAATCTATACCTGCACTGCATAAAGAGCCAGTTCATCCAGTTTAATGCATTGGATTGGAATCCCCACTGCAGAGAAGATGTGCTGTTTATTTGCAGAACCACATCTGATGTCTTGAAGGGGATTTTGGGGGCTTCAGGTAAAATCTGTACTAGATATTGACAAGTCTTTTGTTCAGAAGTATTCAGGGAGGGAGTGGAAATTAAAACAAATTGTGTTTTGTAGATGGGGTCCATACTTCTCAGAATAAAGGACAGGAATGTGGCCAGGGAAGATGGAAAGACCCTCATCTACCCAGATTTCTGACAGGCCTTTGAGATGGCCCCACATGACATCTTTCTGTCCACACTGGAGAGAATCCGAATTTGATATATGGATATATAAAGAATTGGCTGGATGCACACATGCAGGGAGCTGTGGTCAGTGGCTCCCTGCCCAGCTGCAGGCCAGGAATGAGGGGTGACCCTCAGAGCTCTGCCCTGGGGCCAGGGCTCTTTATCAGTGACACAGAGGGTGGGATTGAGGGCACCCTTGGTGACTTCACAGGTGACACGAGGCTGAGGGGTGCAGTTGGTGCAAGAAAAGAACGCAGACATCCAGGGGGACCTGGACAAGCTGGGGAAGTGGGCCCAGGAGACCTTCATGTCCAAGACAAGGGGCTGCACCTTGGTCAGGGCAATCCCAATTCTGGGTTCTTCAGCATAAGAAAGTCCTGGACCTGTTAGAGAGGATCCAGAGGAGGCCACGGAGCTGCTCCAAGGGCTGGAGCCCCTCTGCTCTGGAGCCAGGCTGGGAGAGCTGGGGCTGCTCACCTGGAGAAGGGAAGGTTCCAGGGAGAGCTCAGAGCCCCTTGCAGGGCCTAAAGGGGCTCCAGGAGAGCTGGAGAGGGACTGGGGACAAGGGATGGAGGGACAGGACACAGACAATGGCTTCCCACTGCCAGAGGGCAGGATTAGATGAGGTATTGGGAATAAATCCTTCCCTGTGAGGGTGGTGAGGCCCTGATACAGGTTTCCCAGAGAAGCTGTGGCTGCCCCAACCCTGGAAGTGACCAAGGCCAGCGTGGACAACATTTGGAAGGTGGACTGGTCTGTGGAATGTGTCTCTGTCAATGGCAGGGGCTGGAACATGATGGCTTTTGAGGTATCTTTCCACCCAAACCATCCTGGAATCCTATGGTTCTGTATTTTTCACTGGGAAGGTTTTTAACTTTCTTAAATTTCTTTCTTTCTTTCTTAAAGAACTTTCTTTAAAAAAGGACTGTAAAAATGCAGTCAGTGGAAAGTTCTGTTTAAAAATCAAGCCTAAACTTGCTGTTCATCGCCTACCAAACAAAATTAAATTGCAGAGGTGTAACAGTTGTAGAGAAACCCAGCTGTGAAATATGTGACTTGGACCACTATGAAGTAAAACGTTAGACAGAGGGGATTCTATAGCTGTAATTAGATTTCAAGCATAAGGAGCTACAGTTTTACAAGTTTCTTCCACTTCCAAATTGTAGAAAAACCCTTTGGAGTAAAGCTGATTATCAGCATACCAATCTGTGGAAATGAAAATGAATAAATTACTTGCCCAAAATGACAGAAGCCTTACAATAGGAATCCTATCTCTAATAGCATTGTTATTACCATTATAATTGTTACAATAATTTTTCTTTTACAATCTCATAAGTCTGTTTCTCATGTGGGCATTTAATTCAGATTCTCTTTCAATTAAATATCATTCTTCTTCTGTCTAGGCCTCAGTAGATTTGCCTAAAATATTTTCTTTTATAAGTTCTCCCTTTCTGAGCGTGTGATTGATCCTTTAAGGTACTGTGGTTATCTGTTGGGGAGAGGGATTAGGAGTCTGGAGGTGTGATGCTCCTTGGCCTTCTTGTTTGGGATTTGTGAACTTGAGCAAAGCACCACGAAAAAAAACAACAAAAAAAGAAGCAGTACATTGGCCCTCACCTTTCTTCTTTGAGTCACTAAGTTTTGCAAAAAGAATGGACTAAATGTAAGCCTAACTCTTTTTTTTTTTTCCACAAATAAAGTTTCAGATCTTCAGCTGGAAGTCCCCAGAAGTGCTAATTATTTTTACTCCAGCATCTCTGTATAAAAGACCCTGCTGAACAATCAAACATCACAGCCTTTTATTTTTTTTATCTGGTTTGCTCCACAAGGATTAAAGACAGCAGTTATTAGCAAAAGTGTTAGAGACCCCTCTTGACAGTGAGGAGCAGAGGGTTAAAGTCAGCTATTTGGAAATGTCTGCCTAAAAAACACCCACCAGACACGTCAAGTGCCTGGGTGTGTGGACCAGGGAGCATCGTGTTAGCCCTCTGCATTTGTCAGCTAATAAACCCCTGCACAAATACCTGATTTATATGCATACCTCGAGGTTTGGACACACCAAAAGTGGCAAGACCAAATCCAGGTGAACAATTGCATTGGAAAATCTGGATCTCTCAGTATATTCTGAGAAACAGCCCATCTTCCTCTTTCCTCCTGAGTGATTAATGCTGTAATGACCAAGTTAGACAGGAAGCACAGGGAAAACAGGTGAATGTTTAAAAGGGGGCAAGAGAGAGAGGAGTTCCCATCAGAGGATTAATCAGACAAATGAGTTATTTGGAGAGAACTGTTTGCATGCAGCTGAGTTTTCTAAGATGTAATGAAGTAATTGCATTATGAAAATAATCAGCTGCTCTGCATTCTGATCATTAGATGCTGATGATATAATTGTGGTATAATGAAAAGCAGTCTGGTGATTATTCCATAGAGAAGTTCTCTGCAGATAATATTCAAATTTACTTTATTTTGGCATCTTTTCAAAGAAGCTGCAAGTACAATATAAACAGCTGGACGGTGAGGTAATGTTATTAGAACTTCTGAAATATGTCCCCTTTTTAAACTATAATCTTGAAACTGTTCTTTGAGCTTATCTGCATAATGCCAACTGAACTTGTTTGTGTTTTATGGCAGCTCATTAAATAACTTTGTTCTCTATTTCCTTTGGGAACCAGCAGTTGTTTTTTGGGTTTTTTTTCCCCTCTGAATAATTAATTAGAAACCATCCCAAAGTCATACAGAATCAATTCTCTTGTATCCTGATTTATATTTTACCACTTACTCTCTTCTACTATACACTGTGATAAATGCCAACATCATGTGTGCCAGGTGACTGACATTTATGGCCCTTTGCAGGGTAAAACACCAGTCTGATCTTCCTGCAGCTGTAATATCACTGCTGTTTGAAAGCCAGAGCGCTGGATTTTCTCAAGTTAATCATCCATCTCCAAAGCAGGTACCTGGTATCTAAATTGGGATTGCCTTCCCAATTTTTTGACACAAGTCAGCCCATTGTGCTTTGATGGGACAAAGAGCTCTATGCAGAAATCTGCTTTCCTCCTGGACATCTGGCAAGCTCTGAGGAGATTAATCTCCCGGCCAAATAAGAAATCCCAGTTATTTTGCTGGCTTGTTAAAAGTTGTGTATTTTCCTGCTATCACCTCAGTATTTGAATGCACCTTGAACAGTAAAATGTAGTTTTATGCTCTGCTGAACATATTGCTTGCAGGGAAATGTCTGGGCTACAACATGGGCTAATCTTTGACTGGTAACAAGCTCTTTGTTTTCTACTCACAGTTTCTTCATTATCCTTCCCCAGACAAATATGTAACTGCAGCCCTGTTTGATGGGGAATAGTGGTGAGAATGCAGAGTTGAACATCATGCTACTCAGTAAGAACCATTAGATTCCCTTTGCTACAAACAAGCGTTTCCAACCTCAGAATTTCCCAGCTGATTTAAATCCCCTCCCTGCCTTTTTATCCATGATACACATGGCTGTTTTTTGAATTTGTTCTCTAATGCAAAGAGAAAAAGTTGCCAATTCAGTGTGGTGTGAAGCCAGCCAAGTCTAGTAGCAGGAATAGGTAGAGGGAATGGAAAGGGAAATAGTAAGCATTGAATAGAGGCTCCTGAGAATTCTGACCTCAAATGTCGTCCTGCTGTATTGAAAATATGCTAAATACAAAAATCTTGAGTTGAGGTTATCTTGAGTTCTTAAGGAACTGGTTTTTTTGTAGTTACAGCCTTGCATAGCCAAGCCTGCACTGTTTGGGAGGTCACTGTGCTCTCTGGGTCAGCTTCTGCTTGTTCCACTTAGACCTGTTGTAAAACCAGAGCAATCAAATGATTGTAATGCACAGAAACAGCTCCATCTTCTCTCCTTCTCAGGGCTTCAAAAAATACGTTCACAGCTTCACTACCACATCTGTGATGTGCTGAATCAAGTAAGAAGGCTGGAATAAAATGCTCTGTTTCATTTGATAATGTTTTAACAGGGGAAGTAGAAGCCCACACCTCTCATTGACTCTAATTAGAACAGCACGTAATTGGCAGAGCTGAAAGTAAAGCACTAAAAACCCCACAGATGTTTCTTGCTGTCTCAAAAATCTAAAAGAAGGGGAGAAAAAAGGCAGGACCAGAACTTGAAAGAGATCTGTAAGCTTTTGAAAGGTGCTTAGTTGCCTAATTCTAAATTGGTTTAGTAAAACTTAAGCACCTGTACCTTCAAGCTGTGCATATATATATTTATATTTATATTTCTCTCTATGATTACTTAAGACAATAACTCCATTTGGGACCTTTAGAGCCAGAATTCCATTTCCTGCTTTAACCCCTAAGTGTCACTGCCAGATGGAAAGAGGTAGAAAAAGCCAACGGGACAGAAAAATTTTGCTGTGCTCCAGCTTTTGCATTTCAGTCAACACAGGGAACTTCTGCAGAGTCCAAAAGCACTAAAGTTGGAGTTAATATATCTTAGTCTATTGGCTTGTGGAGTTGATTGCTGACTTGCTTTTCTTGACTTTCCTGCTGCAAGGGTCTCCAAATGGCATTGTTACTCTCAAGTGCTGTAACAAGGAGTAACGACCGTGACTCCCACCTCATTACATTTCTTTACAGGGAGCTGGATTTTTCATGTAACTGCGAGGTAAGTCTCTGAGATGGTGCTTTTTCAGTGCTTTTTATTTTACGGTAGTAATCAAAGAGAAAAATCATTTCTTTGACATGTTATGTGAATCCAACAGAGAAGTGCCGGAGGGAAACTTTGGGAATTGCTGGCTGTGTACTCTACCGGCAGCAGACAGGAAGGATCGGGATAATTCCTGCACTTTTGATGGGTTGTGCTCTCTCCAGATATTGCTGAATCATTGAGGCCATAGAACTTCCACCTGGAACTCGTAAAAATGTTGGGGGCAAGCAGCATTTCTGTCTAAAATTTACCACATTGAAGCACGTACTGAATTAATTCTTTTGTTTCCTTTTTAAATGCTGCCAAGGAGAAAATCGCTGGATATACCTTCAGGGTTTTTTCTCACTGCCACCCTCCAGGCTATCTAGCACACAAATGGAAGCTCTGGATATGTGCGTCTTGCAGATAAAAAAGAATAAATTTTTGCAGCTTTTCACTGGTCTATAAATTGATTTATTAAATAGTATGAAGTAAAAGACGATTTCATCACTTACTCAGTATTGACATAATCTCTACATTGAACAACAGAAGTAAATCTGTGAACGTCCAAGTGACACAGTCAGATGAATCACTGATACACACGTGGTGGGGGAAAAGTCCTGGGAAACATCAGTGCTGCTGACAGGATGTAATAAAGACAGGTTATACCTCTGTCACTGATTATGCCTACGAGAAGGGTCCTCAGAGAAATGACAGCAGAACATCTCTATTTTAAGTATTTTAAGACCAGAGCTCTGCTAACAGCTGTGCTTGGCTATATTTTTATTACATGTACTGCTGGGACAGCACAGCTGATAATATTAAAAATAATAGTCAAAAATATTAAAAATAAAAAACCTACACATCGGCCAAGCTATTTTCTCCTTCCTCCCATGCCCACTGTGCTAAGCAAATCATGGGCATAGTTAAAGAAAGAAATCCCACCCATTCTTACTCCTAATTTACACAGTTTAAACATTCTGCAGAGCAGGGTGTTGGTAACAGATGGATTGTTACAGTGTGTGCCATGAATACCTAGGAAGAATGGAATGTATTTTGTATCAATATTGTGATTGGGAAATAAAAATCCTTGTGAAGACTCATTTCTGTGAGTAAGCAGAATAGTCTGGTGGTCTGAACTGGTGGAGCGGTGGGGAACAACAAAATAATCATCCCACGTAATGGAAGAACTAGCTCCAACAACTCCATTCCCATAGGCAGGCAATTCTGGTTTGTAAATGGCACACAAGCTAAATTAAGGGCAATATTAATGGCTCACAGATCAAAACTTCACAGAGGAAATTTTCAGCACTTGGTGTACTTTTGCAGCCAATCTAAATAAGGTGTTGGGGGAAGTTTTGAATGACCTTTAATTAAGATAGTTTAAGCAAAGCCTTTGCAGTCCAGACTAATCTTTCTGATAATGCATCATTCATGTCCTTGGTATCTGCCGTAACGTTATCATTTCCTCTGGTAACTATAACCAACTTCTGTGTAGTGAGAATCCCTATCTACAAAGCTTAATGTTTCACACCTCACATTATGCTCTCCTGCTAAAAGCAGTTTTCTACTGAAATTGGATTTTCATTGCACGTCCCACCCATACTGACCATGGTCTGTTATTTCCTCCTTTCCATTTCCTCCTTTCCCCAGTCCTAATTGAACAGCAACCAATTTTTACTGCTTGTAACTCACACGTTGCTCAGAGCTGAAACATTTTGCTTAAGGCCAACTTTCTTGTCTTTGCTGGTCATCTTCATTGAGCCCAGGGGGTTGTGATCAGTGGCACAGAGTCCAGCTGGAGGCCTGTAGGTAGTGGTGTGCCCCGAGAGCCAGTGCTGGGTTCAGACTTGCTCTTATGATTCAGCAGTGACCTGGATGAAGGGACAGTGTCCCCTGAGCATGTTTGGTGATGATACAGACCTGGGAGGAGTGGCTGATCCACCTGAAGACTGTGGGGCCATTCAACAGGACCTTGGACAGGTTGGAGAGTTGGGTGAAGAGAAACCCAGTGAATCTCAAGAAAGCCAAATGCAGGGTCCTACACCTGGGGAAGAACAGCCCTGAGCACCAGAAAGCCTTCCCTGTGAGGGTGGGGAGGCCCTGGCACAGGGTGCCCAGAGAAGCTGTGGCTGCTCCTGGGTCCCTGGAAGTTTGCCCCTGGTCCAAAGTCAGGTTGGACGAGGCTTGGAGCAACCTGGGCTAGTGGAAGGTGTCCCTGCTCAGGGCAGGGGGATGGGAATTGGACAATCTTCAAGGTCCTTTCCAAGCCAAACCATTCTAGAATCCTGTAATATTTAAAGAACTAAGATAATGTCCAACAAACATCTGGTACTTTTCCATTTATTTTACCAATGCAATGTTATCTGAAAAGTAAGTAATTGGTGCTTCATTCCTTTGTTAGGACAAAAAAAAAAAAAAAAGGTCCTGAATTTTAGCAAAGTTCTGAAATTCAAATGCAAATTCAGGGTCCTGCACCCAGAGGGGAAACAACCCCAGGCACCAGCTCAGGCTGGAGGTGACCTGATGGAGCAGCTCTGGGGAGAAGGACCTGGGGTCGTGGTGGACAAGAAGTGTCCATGAGAAGCAGTGTGTCTTTGTGCCAATAAGGCCAACAGGATCCTGGGATTTATTAGAGCATTTCCAGGAGGTTAAGGGAGGTGATCCTGCCCCTCTGCTCAGCCCTGGTGAGGCACATCTGGAGTGCTGTGTGCAATTCTGCCCTCCTCAGGACAGGAGGGACCTGGAGCTCCTGGAGAAGGTCCAGTGGAGGATACAACGATGAAGAGGGGACTGGAGCATCTCCCTTCCAGGGAAAGGCTGAGGGAGCTGGGGCTGGTCAGCCACAAGAAGAGACCCCTGAGAGGGGATTTATCAATGCATTCAAATATCTTAGTGGTGGGTGTCAAGAGGAAGGGGCCAGACTCTCTGCTGTGGTGTTCAGCAGCAGGACCGTGGGCAGTGGGCACAAACTGAGGCACGGGAATTTCCACCTAAATATGAAGAAAAACTTTTCCTCTAAGAATGGAGCAGACTGCCTGGAGTGGTTGTGGAGTCTCTTTGGAGATATTCAAAACTTGCTTGAGTGGAGTGGTTGGACTAAATGATCTTAGAGGTTCCTTCCAATCCCAACCATTCTGCAGTTCTCTGAAAACTTCCATTCCCATCAATGAAGCCAGGATTTGTCTGCAGCTGTTTATTTGGAAAAGTGGGCTAGGTTTGTGCTTGGAGGCTTTGCTATGTCCTTCCAAGAAGCTGATAACCTTTCCACAAATGCCTGCCCTGGAAGGAAACAATCAGCAGAACGAGAATTAAAATGAGTTGAAGCAGAAAATTAATCAACCAGGAGGCGTTAATGGATTAACTGCTTTCCAGGCAGTGTCCCTTCCAGCATCCCTCCACCTTTCCAAGGACAGGGTGAGCCTGAGAAGTGTCCCCTAGCCTGGAGATGTGCCTAGCAAAGCCTGGCTCAGCTGGTCAGGGAAGTGTGCCCAGCCTTCTGCACCACTTGCTGAACAAATGATCATTTAATCTCCAATTAATCAGGTCATTTAGGCAAATGCTAAACTGACCCCTAATACTTCTTTCTCTGACATCTGCAACAAACTGCTGAGAAGCCCGAGTTCCTCAGGGCTTTTCTTTTTTTATTATGCTTTCTGCACTAAAATCAAAGAGGGCCAATGATTCCATTACACAATAGAGTATCTGACTCACCCTTAGAACGATCTTTAATGTTTTTGCAAACCCCGGGATTGCTAATGTTTAAATCAACAAGAAACAAAATTAGTTCCATCACTCTTTTTATCAGGAACTCAGCAACTAAAAAAGAAAATCTCACAGTGAAATTGCTTCCCACTCCTAAATCCTGTGCTGTGTCACAATTTAAATAATTCAAAATTCCCACAAAGTCTCTGTGTTCCTGAAGGAGGTAATCTATCAGCTTTTTTCGTCGTGTTTGCAGGTTAAATACTCACTAATGGTTTATTAGCACATATATTGTAGATGATCAACTTTGATTAATGTCCAAGTGCTACAAAGTTTCTCGTATTTAATAAATATTTTCAGTACTCCCTTATTGCTTTATCAACATGAATTACAATAACTGTCTAATAATTGTAAATCAATACAAACCCTGCAGTAAATCATTCTGAAGCAGAGAGCTGTAAAAAGGGAAATCACAGAATCATTTAGGCTGGAAAAGCCCTCTAAGATCAAGTCCAACAATTTCTCCAGCACTGCCCAGGCCACCACTAAACCATGTCCCCAAGTGCCACACGTGGTTTTTGACCACCTCCAGGGATGTCTCAGTGATGCCATAGTTTTCCTGTTCCTTTCCCACAATAATCTAATCCAATGCCAATCTGAACTTCTCTTTCATTCCTTTTTCTTACTTTCATTGCTGATTTTTACCTTTTTTTTTTTTTTTTTTTTTCCCTGAACCCTCAGCAACTGGGACAGTATATTGGTTAAATCTTCTCATTTGAACACAATTTTTTTACCTTGTCTCAACTCACTGAGATTCGGAATGTGGGGCATTTGGGTTTTTTTTTTTTTGTGACATGCTGAAGATGCTAAGTGTGATTCTTGAGGTCTTGTGGTAAGTTTTACTTTGCCTCCAGCTATCCCTTGGTTTCTCTTCTGTTTAGTTATTTTACTGAACCTTGTGTATGCGCTGAAACCAACACACTTTTGTGCACACATCTTGAAGAGAGTGAATTACGAGCCTTGGTTTCAGCAGAGTGGGCCTTATGAAGGGACTTCTGGGAATCACAGGATGGTTTGGGTTGGAAGGGATCTTAAAGATCACCTCATTCCACCCCTTGCCATGGGCAGGGACACCTCCCACTAGCCCAGGTTACTGCAAGCCCCGTCCAACCAGGCCTTGGGCACTTCCAGGGATCCAGGGGCAGCCACAGCTTCTCTGGGCAACCTGGAGATAGAGCAATCCTGTCCAGATTTAGGTTGGAAGATGTTGTTTTCTTCTGGCTGTTCCCCTGGGTATCCTCCAAGGCAATGGAGAGAGGGAAATCTTTCTAAATAGCAGTTCCCAAAGTAGTTATCTGAAGCAGGCAGGATACCTCTTCCTCCACAAGTGACAAAAAAGGAATGACTAAGTTTGATTCAACACCTACCTTTTGGATGGCTGAAGTTAAGGAGGATGAATCATGCTGCTGCTGCACTGGTTTCCCTCCTCTCTACAGAACAAGGATTTTATTGTTGCTTCTATCTTTACGCAGTCCTTGTCCCAAAATCTCTCCTAGTTTTATGGTCTTGGAAAGACCTATTTTACAGAGTCATGCTGTTGAGTTGAAATCACAGGCTGGAGACTCGGTATGAGGAGAGCAAAACCCACTGGATTTAACTGCAGGATATGCTATTTGGTGAACTGCCTTTCAATAAATTTTCCTATGATTATTTTCTCTGGATTGGCCAATCTGTTTAATGTTTCCTGCTCTTTCAAAGTGGGCCATTATGTCTGGGATGATTTCAGGCTCCTAATGTGAGTGTAAGTACTTTTAACAACAAAGTCTTTACTGTGCTGGAGTGAGTCACTCCCTGCCGGCAGAACCGTTCGTTAAAATTACTGCCAGTTCCTGCATTATAAAAAAAAAGGGATTTTATTTGTCAAAAAGCACTTCTCACCAATTCTATTTACTAGGACTGATGTGCCCTCCCTGAACATTTCTGCTACAAAACCTCTGCTCAAGTCTTCCAGGGCTTGATGAGCACAACTTATGATGAGCACCATCCACACATCCCCCTTATTGCTTGGTACCTACATTTGCTTTGCTGTGTGAAATCCTAATTATTTTTACTAAACAAACCAATTGTAATTTACAGGAATTAGGAAATGCTGTCAATTTTTTCCCTCTTGCTCAATAAACTGATCTGTCAATATATATTCTTAGCAATATCCTGTAATGTTCCCACAGAGATTGGTCCCACTTGAAACTTTTAAAACCACATCCAAAACTTCAGCTGCAGCAATAGATGCAGAGACAACCCAACATATCACAGAAATGAAGATTATAAGAGTATTTAGGTGCTGCTGCTCTGTAGGAAGCTTTCTGGATTTCTTAAAAATATCAGGGACAACGCTCCCCCCCCAAAAAAAGAGCAAGTGATGCATGTGGGAGAATGATGGACACAAGATATTATTTCTTAGAACCTGTGAGCTGTAGTGTACAAAATGAAGCCCAGAGACATATGTTTGGGAAGTCTTAAATAACACCAGCTCTCCTTTCCAGCATCCACAAACCAGCCAGCTAGATTGGGAGATGTCATTAAAAGAAAATATTAGAATTATCAACTATCAACTTTATTTTTCCCCAAAGGACAAAACAACCTATCTCAGAAGCTAGAGATGTGCATAACTATGGCCTAATATTGAAGATTTATTGGTTATAAACTCAGAAGACATCAAAATGTTCACTTAATTTGAACTTGGTGCAGTTCATATACTTTTACAGAGCACTTCTTGCTTCAAGGCTCTCACTTCTGACAGCATTAGGACTCTTCCAGACAAACATCCCCAAAGACTTGAAAGGATGGGGAATCAATAAGCTGCTCCAGTAATTTGTTACACAGAACCCCCATGGTTTCAAAATGTGTGTTTCACTTCCAGAATGATTTAAGTGATTTTGTCCATTGGCTTTTGCCATGCTTCTGTCAGCTAGATTAAAGAGATTTCCATTATCAGAAGTCTTCTCTCCATGTTCCTACTTATAGATTAGAAGGTGACTTAATCATAATCTTTCCTCAGATAAACGAAACAAATCAATATTGTTTAGTCTTTGGCTGTAAAGAAGGCTTTCCAGACCTCTATAAATCCAAACACTCTTTTGGACTCACTACTTTGCAAGGCGTGGTTTCATATTTGAAATAGCTGACATATTTTCTGCTCCTATTTGTATGATTTTGCCTGGTTTTATTGAAGTTTCTCTAACTTAAATCAGGCCACCTCACCAAAGGGTTCAGAGCGTTCTGTGGAATCAGTCTTTTATTGCTGTTACTTTTTATCACTGAAAGCTCTTGTTGATAAATGATGTCGCGGTGCTGTCTGATCACTTACCCCATTTATAATCCAGATTTTATTTAGGTTTTACAGAGTTCTGATGGATCATGTTCACATTTTGTTTACAGACTCCTCTCGGAAAACCACTAAAATAGTCTTCCTCTATGATCTTAGATGTCTTTTCCACTAAAGGATTCTATAACTTATTTTTATCAGTTTCCCATGCTGCTTCAGCTTTTCACTTCTGGATGGCTTTTTTTGATAGACAACATCTGATGACAAAGCTTGGAAAACACTATGGCTTGATTGATTGATTGATTTGCTTTTAACAGAACAGGTTTGGGGGTCTTGGTCTGGCTTTAGTGAGCCAATATTTTCCTCTGAAATTTTCCAAAACAACTCGTAGAGTTTACATCCTGATTGGTCAAAGGCTGCAAATATCGTGGGCTACTGTCTTTATTTGCACGTACAAGAGGTGCTAACAGTATTTGTGACAGCTTGTGGGCTTGTTTCACATCCTTTCTAAAATATGTCCAAATTTACATCATATGGTGGAGCAGCCAGAGATATTTTCACGTGGTTATTCTGCAAATGTACACCAGGAAAGACTTTTGTGTCTCTAAGCCTAAAGGGGACAATGTAGGGAAGAGTCTCATTATATTGCCAAATATTTCTATAGATATACTTTTAAACTTCTCATTTACATGTGTTTCAGCAGTCTTACAGAAGGTGGTAGCAGCTACCCTAAAGAAAGCTTTGAGCCTCTTGCATGACTTCCTTTTCCAGGAAGTACATGTCTTCTTTTTCAGTTGGAGACCTCTTTGCTCTTTAATCCTATCTAGGTTTTGTAGCGGAAGCAGCTCAATCACTCTTTTCAAGTGAAAATATGCTAAGGAATAAGAACATTTCATGTGTTCTTCATGTGTTTACGACCAAAAAGTCAAATTTAAATCAGAATCTCAGCACCATAATCTTTTAGCAAATGTTACCAGCTGTTCAGCTCCACACTTTCTTCCTTCTTGAAGCAAGTAGGAAAGTGAAAATCCATCATATCAGTCAGCTAGAGGTTCTTAGTCCCTTTACCTTGACAGATGATACATCACAGTGCCTGTCTTTCTGGAAATTTTAGTTTTAATGGGCTGGGATCCATCTTCCTGCAGATACTAAAATAAAAATATGCATCGAGTCACTTAGATGACTTAAGCCTATATATTTATATATAGGCTCACTTTTAGATGTTCTTCTAAGAAATAGGACTTAATTTTTCTTGTATGTCTATTTATTATGTCACAGTGTATTTTTCTTCACTGAAATGGCCAATGAAAACAGCATGACTGCTGTGCTATTATGATATCCTTCCAAATGCTAACAAGTGTGAGATTATTAAATAAAATAATAAAAAAAAAAAGTAGAGGCATATAATGAGCAGAAAATTTTATCTCAGTGAAATTCTGAGAAATTTGCCAACAAAATTAATGTAAGAGAGGAAAAAGAAATCATGGAAGGGCAATAGGAATAAACCACCCCACCCACCAGGGAAAATATTTTCTAAGTGTTACAGTAAATCGGATATCAGGAAAACGCCTTCTTCAGACACATACAAGTCTTTATTACATAGAAACCTAAATTACATGTGTAAAATAGAAATATATTGTTTCCTGTGTGGCATAATACCTACTCTGCATTCTTCCCTCATAGCTGTGCAGAGCCCTGCATGACAGAGTGTGGATGCTAAACATCCTGTTAGGTGATACTGTAATAAAGATCGATATACAAATTTACTGCAATAAGGACAAACAAATTATCCGGGGCTGAGCGTGGCTTTTGAACACTCTAATCTTTGTCCACACAGCAGCAGAACAATGTCAAACTCTGAACATCTGAAATAGAGGAAGTAAAACAGCCTCTTAACTGAGGCTTTTTTCCACATAGGTGTGACCATGGTGCAATGGGGAATAACAGATAGATTACACTGTAGATTACAGGTAGCACAGAAACAGTCCTGGAAATAAGGGTTTTAAGTATTTTCTCCCTTCTGGCAAATAAGAGCTGCTTTGAAAAGTGAGCTGAGACCTTGTGCCTCATGTACCACCTGTGACCTAATGCCACTGGGGCTTTTGACAGGAAAACTGGATGAGAAAATGAAGAAAACAAATGAGGCACGTTTATATCCATGATATTTTGTATTGGTACTTCTTATATGGAATACTTAAGGTTGGAAAAACCCTCTAAAATCATCGAGTCCAACCATTCCCCCAGCACTGCCAAAGCCACCAGTGACCCATGTCCCCAAGAGCCACATCCACATGGCTTTTAAATCCCTCCAGGGATGGGCACTCCAGCACTGCCCTGGGCAGCTGTGCCAGGGCTGGACAACCCTTTGGGTGAAGAATTTTTCCCAATATTCCATCTAAACCTCCTGGCACAATTTGATGACTTTTCCTCTTGTCCTGTCACTTGCTGGTTTTGAGAAGAACCTGACCCCCAAATCTGGGAAAAGCTGCCCAAATCAGGATGGCTCATCTGGAGCCTCCAGTGCACCTCTCCAGCAGAGTGGCTTCTTGGCTTTGTGCTCACACCCCACAGTTCCCAGCTCCAGATTTTTGATCCATTAACCCATTAGGACTCCGACCTTTCACAGCATTCTCCAACTTTTTTGTCCAGCTGTCAGTTTATCCTGGATCTCCACACTGTCCCATGGACTGCTCTTCAAATGTAGAAGTATCACATTAAAATCCAAACATCTGTTACCTTATCTTTCTTTAAATCCTGCTTTACAGCTCATTTTTCTCATGTAACCTACTCACATTTTCCATTTCGTACTTGTTTACTTCCAACCTCTACCCTGCATTAACAGCAATAAAAACACTAGAAATGCCTAATTGCCTCATTTCATTTTTGTTACTGTCTGTGGATTGAAATATTTTCTTCTGATAATTCATTTTACTTTCATTTCTAGTCAGCCTGGCAAAAAAATGAGAAGAAAGATTAAATTATTTTGACTTGAAAGAGTATTTGTCTGACCTTAAACAAAGTAATGCAAATTCTTTCTTAAACTTGATTTTTTACTATAAAGAGATTGACTTTTTAAACACTACTTTTAGTTTGAAATGATCCTTTTCAGCTTTATCCTTTTTTTGAAACATTACGCACATATTTTGCTTGATATGATTCAACTTCTTTTTATTTTCATCAAAAAGATTTGATAGAAAATTTTCCCATACTCAGAGACATAAATAGACCACAAAATGTTTTAATACTTTACTATGTTCATTTATCTGCAAATTCAGACTTCATGTCCAATTTCATGTGTTTTTGTTTTAATCTATAATGTTTGCTGGGTATTGATGCCTCCATTTAGTGCTCGTGCAACACCTGCCACAAAAATATTTGGACCTTAGTGTGGATTTTTTATTCATAGTCTGAACCAAATGCCAGGAGAGGATGGAAATTTTCTAATTTTCCTGTCCTTTCCAGGTTTAAACTTGAGTCAGTTATCTCTCAACAAATATGCTGACCAGAAATATTCACATGAATACAAACCTTATTTTTACAGCCAAGTGGGAGCACTTAAGGGTTGTTTAATGTCTAAGTACAAAACTATTAACAAGAACATAAATTTTGCCAAGAATGTTGGCAAGAGATGAAGTATTCCTTCAAGGATTTATCTGTACCCATTAGTTTAGGCGTTTTGCAAGACACTAAACATCAGAAAATTTAGTTAAGGTGTCAATTTAAGGGCCTGAAAAATGTTGGAGAGGGTTTGGACAGGAAAAATCACCTTTTGGTATGTTTGGTGTGTTTTAAATAGCTCCCAAACCCTCTGGGCCATCAGTATGCAGTGACTTGAGGAATACTGAGTTGATTGCACGTGGCAGCTGTTGGGAGATGAGGGTGGGAAAGAAAACCAAACAGAACTGGTTGTAGTTGTGCCACCAGAACAGGCAACTACAAAGGACCACCATAATTTGGGGAGTTTTCTGTCTTAGCCACAAAATAGCAATGATCCTGATTTTTGAGCTATGATGAATCCAAAGAATGGTTTGGAAGAAGGGAACTTAAAAATCATCTCATTCCCCCCCTTGCCATGGGCAGGGACACCTTCCACTATCCCACGTTGCTCCAAGCCTTGTCCAACCTGGCCTTGGACACTTCCAGGATGTTTGGCTTCTTCACGCCATCAGAGCCAAAATATTTAAGAAACAAAAGATAATGGCACAGCATTAGCTGTGTCTCCAATGCTACTCAACTGAATTATGTGACAACATTTGGAGACTCAGGACTTCCAGCTGTTTGGAAAGGTCCCATTCAGTGGCAGAGATGCTGGTGGGGAGCAAGGATCTCAAATTTCTGGCCTGTTTTCAATTGGGATCCGCAGTGTCCTTTTCTGGTACCACACGAAGGACAGTGAGTTTCAGTATATCCTTAGGATATCATATAAAATAACTGCACTCATTATTCCTAGCTGAATAATTATGAAATGATCCAGTCCATTCTTTTTAATATTTTTATTATCCCTTCCCCCTCTGATCCTGCAGCACTTTGCAGGTCTGGGATTATAATCAGCAATTCTGTGTGAAAACTTATCACCTGATTAAACACTCTTGGTTCAAGCTGATAGGAAGAATTGCCTAAAAACAAGGAATCTGTTGTGAGCCAAGGGTTTTACTTTTAAAACCACTACATAAAAGGGATAGGGTAATGTAATTAGTCAGGGATGTAATTAGGAGCATTTCGGTGATGGCTTGAGTGAATGACATTTTTGCTTAGCTGTGAATTTTGGAAATGTTGCACCCTGATTCAGGTGCTCAAAGTAACTTTTGTCTTGAACTTTGAACACGGTAGAAGTGGAAAAAAGAGCTGGCAATTGCTTTGAGGGGATGCTCTTCTGAGGCTCCCCAAAATGCCTTTGCTACAACCTTGGCCCTGTATCATGGCCTTTATTCAGACTGAAAGGGAATTTCAAGAAATAATTTCATGTCAGCTTGAGCAAAAACCAATCAGACTTTGGATCTTGAAGAGATTTAAGGCAGCAGCTTCTAGAGACACAATTAGTGATACTTGGGCTAGGACTGACTTTTGGCTCATGTTCAAAGATTTGGCTGTGGGATCACTTAAAGTGACACAGGGCAGGGTTAGATGGGATATTGGGAAGAAATTTTTGGCTGTGAGGGTGGGGAGGCCCTGGCACAGGATCCCCAGAGAAGCTGTGGCTGCCCCTGGATCCCTGGAAGTGCCCAAGGCCAGGCTGGACAGGGCTTGGAGCCACCTGGGACAGTGGAAGATGTCCCTGGGTTGGATTTATCTGGTCTTTATGGTCTCTTCCAACCCAAACCATTGTACAATTCTATGACAGCTTAAAATTCAGGATTGTTGTTATTTTGTGGATGAGACTGAAAACTCCCCAAATTAGGTGGCATTTTGTAATTACCTGTTCTAGCAGGGTTTTGTGGCCAGATGCTATCCTCTAATTGCTTTGGTAGAAACACAGCAAAGGTGCTTTTTGAAGGGTTAATAAACATGAACAGAGCAATATGAAATGGAGCAGGATAGAAAAGATTTATTGTGGGTCAGTGTGATGGATTGTTCTGCATGAACTTTAATATGGCAAAACAATTTGGAATTGCAGCTGTGACTACAGCTCTAAGAACAGGTTTGAGTTTGGCAATGTAAAATCTCAAGCCTTTTATATGTAGGATCTGAATCTGCAATTATATCTTTAAATGATTTTCCTTTTAAAATAAAACACATTTCCTTGGTATATTTGAAAGCTCTTCATTGTAGGAGAACAACTGATATTTTTAATGACTAGCTGTTCAGAAACAGCCTTGTACACACAAAAAAAGCTGTACATAAATTTGCTTCTGTGTACACAAAAGAAAAATTGAATATTTTCAAGGCTGTATAACCTGTTCTTTTTTTTTCCCCTCTGTAAAAGCTGAAGGGTTAAGCCTCTCTGTAATTTGCTGAATCAAATGTTCTTTCACTCACTCAGTGATGGATGGAATGTACAGATGTTTCATCATCATTTAATACTGAGCAAACCCCTCCAGAGTTTCTCCAGACTTCCTTATGTTATGTAGTACCTGTTTAAAACTATGACTGTTTTTTTTTTCTTTTTTTTGCTGTATTAAATCCTTTCTGCAGAGTGACCTTCTTTAACAGGATGTAATTGATTATTTTTCTGTTTAGTTTTTTTTTTTAAATGTCTGGCCTTGTGGGTTTGGGATTTTTTGCTCTGTTTGGAGGGGTTGTGGGGTCTGGTGAGGTATTTTGGGATGAACACTGAAGGCACTATCAGCTAAAACCCCTTCTCTCTGCCCCAGTCTTGGTATTCTGGTGGCTCAGCTGAGCACAGGGAAGGGTTAAACAGCTGTGTTTTGGCAACTGCTTGGCACAGGGCAGCCAGTCCCCAGCTCAGAGGACACTGTAGCCACTGTGGGAGAGGGACTGATGAACCACCCGTGCCTCAGAGGAAAGCTTTGCCTTGCACCCCGTGACTTGTTTTTCTTGCTTGTGACATGGTGCAGGCTTTTGTTTAAAATGTGCATCATTTTGTAGCTGCAGTGGTTACAGACTTTAATCAGCAGTAAAGATAAAACAGTATCGCTTTTGTTCCCTTGCTGAAGCTCTTTTCATGTGGTGTCACTGGCTGCTCAACAGCCACATTTATCCTGGATGTTTTGTCCAGCCCTGCCAGTCCATGGGAGCAAGAATATGCCTCTTTTTTTTTTTTTTTTTTTCTTCCTACAGCAAACATTTTCCACACATTTTCTCTCCCAAGCTTAAGAACCATGATCAATCTGGGAGTAACATCTGCCCTTGCTCATCCCCCAGCTGTGCATGACCCCCCAAAACATCAGAGCACAATTCCCCCACTAGTCCACAACCCTCTGACTTGGCAGATGGACCTGATTTGGCTGAAAACTCCCAAATGTGAATGGTGGAGGAGGAGGAGGTCAATTTGATCCCTAATGAGATAGTCCTGACAAAATCAGGTAGGAGGATTTCTCTTCCTTTCACACAGGCAGGTAAGCAGACCAGAACCAGCAAGTGCCAGATAGAAATCTTATTTGAATGGAGTAACACAGCTCTCTCCCATCTGATGATTTGACCCTTCACTTCTCATTGGTAAGAAATGAATACACCTTCATTGACAGAAGGGAAAAAAAATGCTCTTAAGACAGTTCATCAGTTGCGTAACACCACTTGGATTAAGATGGGAAAACTTAAATGAAAGCCACAAAATTTAAATTTCTCATCAGAAATTAAGAACAATGTGCTTCCTTTTTCCCCCCCATGTGTCTGACCCTTTTATGGTTGTTAATTTTTTATTATACTGGAGATTATGGAAACAAAACGGAGTCAGTGGACTCTGGTGGCACTGTGCTGTTTAGGGATGGTTTTGTGCTCTCCTCATAGCAAGGGACAGGAAAGAACCTGACATTTACCTCTGCTGTTTGCCAGGAGCCAGCTGGTCTGACAGCATATGTGTATTAGCAGGACAACTGGCAAGGCCAAGCTTTGTGTAGCATGTGCTCATTTCTTGCAGTGAGGGGGTCAAAAACCTGGCACAATAAAAGCTGGAGATACTTTAAGGTTTTAAGGAGAATGTATGGAAAATATAGGACAGAAATCCACAGAAAGCTAAGTCTTTTAATGCTATTCATAGAGGAGCTTATTCTGTGCATAACTGAATATGGAGGTGCATTAAAATGAGCTTTCCCAGAAAAGCTGCAATACCTTGACTGTTTTAGTCTCTTATACTTAAATAATTTTGAGTCAATTCTTGTTAGTACAGAAAAGTCCATGGCTGAAAGGTTTTTCTTCCCTCTCTCTAAATTTGTGGCTCAAAAACTGATGTCTCCCATTCTCATCATATAGGGTTTTGCCTGGGAAAGGGTGTTTGACCTTACAGGACCGAGATGAATTTGACAAGAGAAGAGGTAATAAAGAATTCGGGTGCCTTAAGTTGATACCTGATTGTAAGACAGAGTTCCTAACAGAGGGATGTTGTTATAGACTGACTTCAAGGAGTGGAAATTAGGAACCTAATTTTATTGCATTTGCTGGAACCTTGTTCACTGAGCAGGAGGAGACCAGGGCACCAGGAGGTGCCCAGACCTCCTGTTTGGCATGAGAAGAGCTTGGAAACCATTTATTGTCTGAAATTGTAGTCTGCTGCTCTGCAGTCCACTGTTCCCTTTAGCACTGGAAGATGGCATCTCTAATTTCCATTTTACTGACACTGAAGTGGTTTTAGGATGAAATGGAAAGGCACAGAAGGCTCGGAAGGCACATCTGAGCCAGCATGCAGGAGGTCTGTGTGACAGCCAGAGCCAGCACCTCCTCTGCTGTGCTGCAGTCCCACATCTAAGCACACATCATTTGCCAAGTCTCTATCATTATGGTCATTTCCTTCAGCAATTTAGATTGACTCATTAAAAAGCTTCCCCTTCGTCTTCCCAGACGAGGCACGTTTAATGGGTGTGTTGCATAAGCTCACACCTACCAGGACTGCTCTGAACTTACATGAAGGGCACTTCAGCTCTATTCCATCACATTTATCTAAGCATCCAAGTCCCATTTTGAAGATGCCAAGTCTTCTGCCAATTACTATTCTGGTCACTTTTTGAGTTTCATTACAATTTCTAATGATACAGTTTTCAGAGGGGATCTGGAGATAAAACACGGAAGAGATTAGGCAATCTGTCACCTTTTAGAGGAAAAAAAAAAAAGATTTAAAGTATATGTCCTCAGTGTATTAGAATGTCTTGGAATACCTGAGTGTTTGCCTACTAAGAAAACACTCCTGAAACTTAGTGTTTGAAAATAACATTACAAAAAATGTCCGAGAAGGGAGATGTGAGCTGCATAACAGGGTATTATTTAAGCTTATTTGCTCAATAGCATACTTTTACACTTTCAACCTGTATCTGATAACCATGGAGCTGTAACTCATCAAATTACCTTGTAATTTACAATTCCCTGCAACTAATAACAGGCACAAGAATTAAGGTCTTAACGGAACGAGTGGGAGATCTTGCGGCAACTTTTGCTCGCTCCTTCCCTTTTCACCCCTGCTAATCCCATCAGTTGCTTTGTTGTGTCACATTCAGGGCATGTTATCCTTTATTCTTACACCACCCTGTGCTGTGGGCAGTAACCTGGAGTCTCCCTCCTATCACCTCTTCTTGCTGTTTTAATGGGAAACAGGGAGTTTTTATCAGGAGGAAAAACAAGGAGCCAGTACACAGCATCATCATCATCATCATTATACTTTTGCAGCACTGAAGACAAATATTTCGAGATAATTTGCCATTAATATACATTAGACCACATCCTGTGGCTGTTGCTCTGGGTTTAGGCAGAGCAAGGTCAAAGGATATCACAAAATACAGGATTTGGACCCTTTTGCTGTGTTAGCTCCTTCTGTACCGTTGGGATTTTCCTTTTAAGAGGGACCCACGTTGGAAATGCAGACTACGTAAGCCTTGACCCACTTCTGGGGAAGAGATGTTATTATACATTACCTTAAAAGGCTCTTAAGATATTTTTGGCCACTCAATACATAATGAAAATATATATTCAATACTTTAATGCAGCATATTCCTTAATATTCTAAATGGGTCAAGGCACCACACCCACATTGACTTTGGATAATGCTCATTTCTTCTGCTTGTTCACATGTCTTTTTATTAAATTATTAGTAAGATTTTTAAAGCATTTACAGTGTCAAATAAATCACAGGTTTGAACAACTCTAACAGTGCTTTACTGTTGGGTAAGTTATCAGTAACACAGAGTTGAGCACCTTGTGGGATGTCCTATATTGGTTACTCACCTTCAGAAAATCAGGCACTGAATGGTAAATTTTGCTTTTTTTGTTGATTCTTTCCACATCTTCTGGAACACCTTTGTTTTGTCATTTGCTCTTATGATTTCTGTGAATCTGCTCCCTCAAATGTGATCACACCTAGAGTAGCAGTTACAGATATTCTTGGCACTCATGTCTTTTTTACTGGTACATTTACACCTGCTGAGCCTTGAAACCAATTGAGTTCCACAAGCTGACTCCCAGTTTTACACATATTTTCCATGTCTAGAACCCAGCTGATTGTCTGATGGCTCAGTGACAGCAGAAATCTCTGGACACAGAATCAGTCTGTATATGCCCAACACATGCTGACATTTAGAGAAAAAAATATACAATAAAAACCACCTGATACGTGTTGTGTTTCCACTCCCAGCACAAAGCAGTGCAATAACAGACACACCTAAATGTGTGCTCCAGCAAGTACCCTGTCCTCCAGCCAAATATCCCTTAAGAGAGTCAGGGCCCTCCCATAAAACACTTGTTTTCTCATCAGCTTTATATAAATAAGTAATTCCCCAAGAACACTTTCCATTTTACTCCCTATTACTCCAAACTCTCCCAAACCTATATGCATTTATAACCTGCTAATGGCGAAAAAAAATGGAAGCATTAAAATAAAAGTATAAAATACGTTTATCTGGGTCCTTCAGGTCAATTGCAAAAGTTGTATTAATGTCAGTGTGGGGGGGGAGGAAAGAGTGAAGTTAGCTAGAGCTTGAATACATAAAAAAACCCAACAAACCAGGAGTTTTTCTGAAATTTCATGATTAGAATCACTTTTCATAGGGCTCTGTAACATCTCATCAGTTCTATTGACCACCTTTCACTTCCATTCCCAACTGCTTTATGTCTCTGAGACAGCTCCATGGCTTGGGGTAGAAAAGACCAAGAGAAAAGTCTGTGTTCTATTTCTTTGAGCATAAAGCCTTTCTCTATGTGGTGAAAAAATGTAGGTACCACTGACTCCTGCAGTTCTTCATCTCCTTGATCTTGAATCAGCTCTTTTCCAGATCCTTTTTCAGAATATTCCACCCTCTGTTGCTTTTATTTCAGTGTGGTCTCTGCTTGTTACTTGCTTTGGGATATTCCATTTTCCTTCTTTCTCAGCAACTTCACATCACCAGAAAATAAAATGCCACTAATCAAATGATTTTGAGTTTCCTGACAACATTCAAGTATTTTTTTCTGCCATGTTGTAGTTCTTGAACCACTTTTTGAGAGACCACAGCACAAAGCAAGGCAGATGTCAGCCCCTCTGAGGAGATACCATCAGTTGATAATCTGTGATTAAACCCATGCTTAACTCATGTGTAGGACACATCTGGGTTAATTTAAGGGAGGAATATATATGAATTTTAATTTAAGAAATTGCTTTAGCTGTAATTCAGCAACTTTATTGCCTCACACAAATAAATTCTTTCTTTGGCAACTCCTTCTCCAACTTAAACATCTTTTCATCTGATGTAAACAAATCCCAAATCTGAAAATACCCACTCCTTTCAACACCTCTGAAGGAAAAGACTCAACTGCCAACTTGGTGAATATCCCCCATAAAAAGACACTTTTTTTACTTACAGTGATCCACCTGCAGAAAATGAAATGAGTTCCTTATGTGGGGTTTCATCAATGATGTCTGCATGGTAAATCTGTGCTATTTTTATGTCTTTGCCTTTGAGATTTCACCTGATTCTTATTTACAAAGGATTAGATGCAGTTCCCTGTATCCACTTAGATTTCACTCAGTATTTTACTACCAAAACAAACCCCCCAAACTGAGAACATTTTCTGGCAATGGCTTGTGCTGATTGACTTCCAGTTCAGAAACCACTAGAAAAGGTTTCACCAACGTTAAATGTCTTTTATTTTTGAATCACTGTTATACAGAGTAGCAAAAGAAGTCAATTAAACTAAGAATACTGTATCTAATGACATTACTTATTTATAAGACTAAAGCTATGTCCTTGTGGGTTTATGGTTATGCAGATCTAAGTTACAGCATTTGAAATTAGCCTTCAACTTGACTTTGGCAAATAAATATTTTTAAAAAGCCTGGAAAAATTTTGTTTGGACAGAAATGGCTTCATTTTGACATATCCATAATACAAAACAAAGCTAAAAGATTTGTAGGAACTGTCATAGCAACATGTTGTGCTTTAAATTGTCAAAATTCTGTTATGGAAATCACTCAGGTTTTATAAAACATTTGATGTAGTTTACATGAAGAAATGGTGAAGTGGAATGGATCCTAATTTCCTGTCAGAGAAATTCCTCAGTTAGGACAGTGGTTGCTTTTTTCCCCTCCAACATATTATTGCAAGTCCTTTGACCACTCTAGTTTGCTATGTGTCCCTTCAATATCTCTGAGCAGGTTCACCAATTTAATGAAATAGCATTTTCTGTCTTCTTTATTTTTTTTTTTTTTTTGTTTTAAGGGGCAGTTCATTCAGCTGTTATTCAAATAAGAAGAATGATTTGAAAATGTCAATATTCCTGCAGTGCCATTCCCATTTGAGGTGTGCTTTATGTAAGGCCTGTGAGCCCTTAGCCAGCACTTGACCTGATTGACCAAGAGGTGCAACCATTTTCAGAAGCAATAAAGCTGCATTATTCAACTGAAACGTTCACAGCATTTCTGAGACTAAAATCAAGGTTTTTATCTAAATGTGGCACCCTTGTTTTACAAGGAGCTTTCTTCTCACACTTCTCTCACAATCACCAGGCCCATGTGGGTTTTTGGAACATTGTTTTCCTTCTGTGGGAAATTATATCCATCTCCAGGCTCCAGTGGGTGAGCCTGCTGCTGGATAACTGCATCACCCTGGGATCATTCACACACACAAACACAAAAAGGAATTATTTAATGAGGACAGGGCAAAGGGGTGTGAAACACTCCAGGCTTATTGCTCATGGTCCATTAATATGTTCAGAATGGAAAACACCTGAATTTTATGTTGCTGTAGTGTTCTGTAGATGAGAAAAGATTTCTTAGTTGAAGTACATGACCTCTAGCAGAAAAAAGGGGCTCGACCTTTCTAAAAACGTTAATTAACAAGGAAGATTTTAAATTAGGTCAAAACAACCATGAAGATTTGAGAAAATTCCAGCTTACAACATACTGGTCACCACCACTGGTAGCTCTTGTCATCAGATGTCTGTATTTTAGTTTTTCACTTGATTTTTCCTCTTCTTTTACTTACAGAACCTGCTCCATTAAAAAAATTAGCTTTCAATCATTTTCATGACTCATCAAGGCCTGAAGGAAAAAACCAGAATCATCCACAGTCTTCTCATTTGTGACACAGGCTATTAACAACTTCATTAACTTTCTTCAGGCCATGTTTTAGTTCAAAGTCTCTTGTGAATTTTTACAGGAGTTACTGGAAAGATGCATCTTTTTGGGCTTCTGCCAAGAGAAAAAAAAAGAATTAGAAAGTTTACATTCTTTAAGACGTGGGAAATAACTCCTGTAAACATAATTGTAAATAAAACAAATCTTGATCACTGCATTGTGCTCAAAAGATAGAAAATACATTTGATTGCATTTCTTCTCAGTAGGAAACAATCTATCACAACCATCTGCTTTAACCCTTGGTTAAGCACAGAGAATCATTAATGTAGAGCAAACCAGAAAGTATAAACAAGAAGAAAAGTTTCTAAACCCAAGTTTCATGTTCTATACCTAGTTACCTCTAGACTACCAACATGCAAGATTATATCAGATTACATCCAATATAAACAATTCCTGTCATGTTCTGCCCTCTATAAATCTCATAAAGGCAACAGGAGTTTGTATAATAAGGCCTGAGAAAGGATCAAAATTTAGCCCAATACTCACAACACTGAGGAACAGTACTGGGATATTGAGGAATCCAGGAATTTTCCCTGTGATGAGCAAGTACTGGACAGCTTTTCATCCTACCTATGTGTAGAAAGCACAGCAGGACGTGATAATGGAAAAAGCAGAAGCTTTGAGGGGAGTAACTCCCCTGAAGTGAAGCAAATGCATTGGCTGTTTTCTTCAAGAGCAGAATCCTGAACTGGATGTGCAGCCATGGCAGCACAGAAACCCTTCTGCTCCTCAGACTGACAATTCCAAAGTCAATCTTATTTTGTGACAGTTATTAAGATCTGCATACTAATCCTTCTCCCTGTGCTTTTCTTTGGCTAGGAAAAGAAAGGGATTCTAGGGACAGAGAAGTTCCAGAAGACAACTTTTAACTGGTCCTGCAAAGGCATGAGCCAAAAATACATCCTGCAGCTCTTCATCTGTGCACCTTCTGCCTCGTTCCTCTGCCACCTCCTGTCCCTTCTCTCACACACTCAGCCCAGCTCCCTCCTCCTCTGGCGTCTCTCTCTCCTCGCTCTCCCCCCTGGACAAGACTCCCTGAACACAAACTCTGTGCACAGATGAACCACGCTGAATTACAGCTTGCATCATCATTGTTTACCTCTGACAAGTTTCCTTACATGAGATCCCCAGCAAGCAAAAACTATTCTGGCGTTGCGTGGGCTTCCCAGTCATGGACAGATTTCCTGTTGCTTTGATGCAGTGTGCAAACATAAGAAAATAGAACTTGTTTTCCAAGGAGCTAACAACATCAGCAGCACAAGGCATGAAGTGTTTACAAACAACAGATGGGAGACAAACAGCTCGAAGGTGGCGGTCAACATGGGAAGCAGCACTCTCTCCTAAGAGCTGCTTGTCTGAACAAGGGGTTTGTAGGAAAGAACAGCTCTGAGGAGAGGTGAAAATGCATTTTTTTCTGATATATTTACAATTAAGAAAGCTTTGCAGTAGAGAAACTGAGGCAGCTTTAAAGAAGTCAGGTCAGTTATTCAAGAAGAGTAGAAAAGACACATTTTCCTGAGTCTCAGCCTCTGAGACAGAAACACATTCATTTTATAAATTTGAGAAAAGGAAGTTATGGCATTTGAACTGAATATTCCAAAATTTTTATCACATTCTCTTACTGTATGCAAAACTGCTAAACCCTTCTTTTTCTATCCCCTTTGAAACAGGGAGACCCAGTGAATCTACTGCAAAGTGCCCTTCTTGCAATTAAAGGCTGAGAGATGATCTCCACAAACACAAAACCCCCTGCTCTGGCAATTGGTGGCATCAACTGAAGGTCAAAGGAAAATCTAAACAAAATTTAAAACCTTTTCCTATGGTTTTGAGAAGAAGCTATTTAAGGAAAAAGCCTGCTATGGTGGGCACTGATCTCAGTCCAACACCAGCAAAGACCAAGTGTATTTTTTGTGTTTCTTTCGAGTTTTTAAATTCAGCTTTCTGAAAGCAGTGAAGGTACCTGCCCCATCCTCTCTGGCATTAAAAGGTGGATAGACAGACCCCCCAGTGTTTTTTTTTTCCAAACCAACTGCAACTGCTGCTTGCCTGCAAGTCGCTTCAGGGGTCTGAGGAATTCCCTGGGTGCTCTGCCTGGCAGGTTCTTGTGAGCCAGAGGAAGGGGTGGCAGAGTATATCCAGAATATCCAGCACAGAAGTGTCTCACTGCACAGGAGAAGCAGGAAATATTTTTGACACATTTACTTGAGCAACCCAGTGCTCAAGTAAATGTGTCAAAAATGACACACCCAAACTGAAATACAGATATCCAAATGTGTTCAGGGACAGGGAGCGATGTTCAGCAATCCCTGGATATTTATGTGCACTCAGTCAAGTCCAAAAGGAAATGTCTTATTATACAAAGCACTGCAAGATCTTTTGAGAGCTGCTGACAACCTCCCTTCAGCACAGGTAGCCACCCATCTACATTAAAGCAATAAGTTGGTTTGTCTTTAAAGACACTGGGTCTAAAAAAGCTTGAAGTATTCCAAGTTCCACCTGCAGCTTTCAAAGTCTGTTTGAATTGCCTATGAGATAGACCCTTCTCAGTTTCTCTCACTTAGATATTAGTTAAATTATTCTTTTCCTTAAAAACCCCCACTAGTCTTAGTTTCCCTGTTCTCCAAAATTCTCATTTTCACTAAAGCACGAATGCTGTACCAATAGGAACAGGCGTTCAGGATTAGGTGGTGAAGAAAGCCCATTTCGAGATAATAACAGATGGAAGAACTCAAAAACCTTCATGTTCCTGAAGCAAACAATCAGAATGGTTTTCAGCAATAATCTCTCTTGGTGCAGAAGAAAGTTCTACAGCAGAAAAGATGAGTAAAAGGTGTGGAGGGTTTTTTTGTGTGTACACAGACACAATGCTGATACTTTATGCTGGGGAAAGGGGAGTAATTCCTGCTGTGGTATTCTCACAAGAGTGAGTTGTAGAGATAAAAACACAGTTTGTAATACTTCAAGAAGCAGACTAAGCTATTGTAAGACTGAAAACATGTCAAATATTAAGTCTAACTGAAGAAGCTGCTATTGTACAGTACTTAGATTGAAGGAAAAGACAAGAAAACAGGAAAAAAAGGAGATAAATTATGTGACAGATATCACAGCAAAAGCTAAATGCCCAGTTAAGCCAAATGTGAGGGGAGAAAAGAGATAAATTGATTGCTACATTAAAAAGACAAAAAGCTACAATTAACATGAAGAAATAAGACTGTGATTATATTTATAAATATGCTCAGTTTAATTTTAGACTTATCCTCAATGTAAATTCTTCTGGCATGTTGGACAAGATAAAAGTTTTAGATTGTTATCCCCATTATCAAAGTAACTTTGTCAGAGAACATGTCACATGTAATTTTATGGAAAAAATCTGTATTTGCTGGATTTTAATGGTACACAGAAGGAAACAATTTACACTACACTGCATCATGTCAAGGTCCCCCCTTTCTAATGTTGTTATTAAAGAAAAAAAAAAATTAAAAGATGATTCAGAAAGTCAAGTTCAGATCTGTCTGGGCATCAACAAACTATAGATTCATATTACAGAACCAGGACTGCTGTGTGCTGAAATTTGCTGTGTGATCCCCTTGGAACCAACAATTTGCCTGTAAAGCCACAATTCCCAATGTAGAGTTCCTTGAGCACAGAAATTAACCCCCCCTTGACTTCCTTTCTTGTCATCCCAGGGACCACACGGCTTTGAGTTCTTCCAAGAGAACCTAAACACTCATCCTGCCACGTACATCCTGTGAACTCTGTGTCCCCAGAGCTCACCAAACTCCACAAATTCTCCTGTGCACCTCCTTCTGCTTGGTCATTCTGTCATTACACATCCAGGTCCTGCATTGGTGTCTTTCAACAACGATCCCACTCTGCCCCTGATGGCCTTTTCCACAGCTAAGGGTTACTCCACCTGGATGAGGTGAATGGGCACAGTCAGGGTTCATCCTGCACAAACCCCACTTAAGAACTCCGTTCTAGATCGTGACAGATTCACAGTTGACACAGAACTTAAAAAAAAACAACAAAAAGCATCCATGCATATTTCCCTTAAGCAGAACAGTCCTTCTGTCTGTCTTGTTAATCCAAGTGCCCAATATTTCCAATTTTTTGGTGATGTTTCCTCTCTCTCCGTGGCTGGATGTTGGCAGTGGGAGATCTCATGGAGTCAAAAGCATTTGTTTGGAGATGTCAGCTGGCCTCCCTTGGCTGGTGTGAGCTACATTCACTCACTGAGCAGCTCAGCAACTTATCCCAGTTTTTAGTAAACAGTGGTAACAAATTCAGTTTTCTTCTTTTTCTTTTCGACAGTGATAAAAATAAGGGTGATTTCAAAAATCAGTTAATAACCTAAAGGAAAGAAAGAAATGACAGAGCCTCTTTTAGGACTATGAAAAAAGTAAGCTCATACAGCTCTTCCAGATCTTCAGATTTCTTCATGGCATTCTGTGAGATCTCTTAGCAACGGTCCAGCAATCCTTGTCTTCTGTCTCAGATAAAAGTAATCTGGACTAGGTAAGTAATCTCATTTATTTGTGAAATTGACACACTTTAAACAAAAACATACAAAACCAGCTGAATGAGTCCTTAGGTTCAAATTTACAAGAGATATACTTGAAGCCTTGCTCTTGGTGAAGGGGATAAATACTATTTTTCATAATCATGCTTATTTATTATTTGTGGTCTTGCACGTACACTATAGCTCATGCTCATTTCAATCAGATGCCCGGAGGAACATTTAGCTGACATTCAATTAGCAAAGTAATGCACGCTGACAAAGCAGTAGGTAATTTACCATGTTCTGTTTGGGAACATTCCTTGTTGCCATTAATATTCACAACACACTAGCTAGTTCCAAAGGGAAGCACTGCCCTTACCTAGAAGAAGCAGCAATCCAAAACATTTGGATTACAAAAATGTAGGCAAGAAACAGAAGGCCTGTAGGTAACAACTTCCTAACATCACATGGCTCCACTTAACAGGGTGGGAAGGACAATCACAGTACATAGAAAAGGAATTTGGTGCCACCTGGAAGCCTATTAAAGACACAAACGAAATCCCCAGTTTGCCTCGCACCAAGAATTTGCATCTCATCATAAAGGGGAGGTCAGCCTAGCATGGTCTCTGTTCACACCTGACACTGTGAGGTTAAAACAATTCAAAGTATTTCTGTACACTCCTGACTGTGACTACTTCCAGCTACATGGCTGCACCAAGTAGTGCCATGAAGCATCTGGTCACATTTAAATTCATATTTAAATGAGTTCTTGCCCAAGAATTTTTGTTTTTTTTTTCCCCAGCTTCAGTCCGCTTCCTATGAGAAGGTTCCTCCCTTATTCACTGTAAGCATGAAAATAGATCCTGACTATATTTTTATATGGGAAGAGAGAAGAAAAAGACTGGAAACTGCTGCCTCTACTTAAGGCCTAACAGGCACCTGTACCACTAACATCATTCCCATACAGCCTGAGACAGAGAAATTGTTTTGGCAAGGTCCCTGCAAGCCTAAAACTGTCAAGCAAAGGTGGGAGGACTCCTCCCCCTCCCCTCCTTGTTGCCTGTGAGTTTACGTAGAAGCCAGAGAAGCAGATGGATGCCACAAGAGGTGCAAAGGATGCCTGGAACAACAGCATGTCAGTGGGATTCGCACTGCATGGGAAGGGCAGAATCCCTTGGCGACACCCACGCTCCACAGGGATCCTCCACCACTGGGCTTTTCGGGACTTCGGGCTCAGCGGTTTTGGAGCAGCACGATGGCAGCACGTTCTGTCCAAAAGAGACAGCAGAAGGTGCTGCCAGTGCAGCGAGAAAAAAAAAAAATAAGGTTGGTAAGATGAGCAATACAGCTGAAACAAGAGAGAAAGTGCACGGCTTTGCAGAGAGGACCAAACCCTGGTATTTGGTGCACAGAATCAGCAAATCACAGAATCAATTAAGTTGGAAAAGACCTCTGAGATTATAGAGTCCAACACCGAGTGCCATGTTCAGCCTTTCCTGAAACACCTCCAGCGATGGTGACTCCACCACCTCCCTGGACAGCCCATCCCAATGTCTAATCGTCCTTTCTGTGACGAAATCCCTCCTAATGTCCAACCTGAACGTCCCCTGGAGCAGCTTAAGGCTGTGACCTGTCATCCTGTCTGATTCCCTGGGAGCAGAGCCTGACCCCCACCTGGCTACACCCTCCTGTCAGGTAGGGCTGCCGAACACCCACGGAAGAAAAGACATACACAGAACTTTTGTATCTAAAGAGAACAGGAGATCTGAGGCCCTTGCAATCCGTGCTGCCGGTGCATCCATAACCCACCGATCTTCCCCCTGCGAGGCACCTGAGGCAGCGCATGGGACCATCCCAGGAACGCACCCAGAGAGCGCCTCCAGCTCCTGCTTCCAGCTGCTGCCACAGCTCCCAGCGCTGTCCCTGGGCCACCCCCGCTGCCGGCACTGCCTTCAGAGAGTCACGGAACGCTCTGGCCTGGAAGGGCACCCCGAAGGCACCTCGTTCCACCCCCTGCCACGGCCAGGGACACCTCCCACTATCCCAGGGTGCTCCAAGCCCGTCCAACCCGGCCTTGGGCACTTCCAGGGATGAGGCAACCACAGCTTCCCTGGGCAACCTGTGCCAGGGCCTCACCACCCTCATACGGAGGAATTTCTTCCTATTATCTAATCCAAACCCCCTCTCTCTCAGTGTGAGCCCATTCCGCTTGTGCTGTCACAAGCCGCTCTCGTAAGCAGCCTCTCTCCATCACTCCCGTGCCTCCCCTCCGCCTCCCGCTCCGCACCGCCCGTGCCGGGGCCGCATCCCCCGCTCCCGCAGCGCCCGTGCCCCGCTCTCAGCCCCCCACCTGCCGCAGCCGTGCTCGCTCCATACTCACGGCCGGCCCCGGAGCCGGGAGCGGCGGCGGCTCCATCCCTCCCTCCCTCGGCGGCAGCGCCCGGCGGCGCAGGCGCGCTGCCGCCTCCTCCCCCCGTGGCTGTGGCGGGGCGGCCGCGGCGGCAGCGCCCGGCTCCGCTCAGAGCCCAGCGAGCGCGGCTCGGGCCGGCGGCGGGAGGAGGGAGCGAGGCGAGCGGGGAGGCGGGGACCGGCCGAGGGAGCCGCGCCGCGCAGCCGGCCCGTCAGTGACCGGCGCTGCTGGGGAGGAGGAGGAGGTGGCGGAGGAGGAGGCGGCGGCGGCGGCGAGAGATTCTCCCACCCCCACCCACCGAGCTGAGGTGAGGCCAGGGCAAAGCATCCTCCTTTCTTCCCCTCATCCCTTCCTCCCTTTCATCCTTCCTCCCGACCTCCTTCCTTTCATCCTTCTTTCCTTATCCTCCTTCCCCCTTATCTCGCCTTCCCCTCATCCTTCCTTGCGCTTCCTGGTCCTCCTTTCCTTTCTTCTCTCCTTAGCCACCTTTCTCTACTCCTCCCCATCCCCCAGGCTCTCCCCGTGCCCACATTTCGCACCCTCCAGATATAATAATCTTGCTCCCCCCGCCTCCCGCTATTCCTTTTTTTTTTTTTTTTTCCTAAAAAATGCAATTTCAATTCTCGCGCAGTGAAAGACCGGGAGAGGGAAAGAGACAGAGTCGGTCACAGAGATAATCCCCCCTCCTGCAAAGAATGGATTCGAATTAATGGTCATTTTATGGTGTGTGTATTATGGGAAGAGGGGGATTATATTTAGGGAAGGAAAGAGAGGGTCAAAGGTGTGTTGTTTCACTTATTCATCTATTTACCCGCCATCACTTCGAGGTGAAACCTGGCTCCGTATTAAGTCTTTTTTTCTTTTGGACGGGGGGGGTATTGTTTGAAATTATCCTCCTTTCTTCAGGCGTCAGAGGCTCCTTCCTCCCTTTTCTCCATGCCCCTGTGCGTCCCTGGGATGTGCGGTCGCTGCTGCTCCCAGGGTGTGAGCCGGGAGCCGGCGGGGAAGGGTCGCGGGGAGCGGGGCTGGACAGTGGGGAGGGGGCTGCGGGCAGCTCCTCCAGCCCTTCCCTCTAGGCCTCTCCCAGGGTCTGAGACCTTCCCAACCGCTCGCTGCACATCCCAGCCAGCGCCCAGCCCGAGAGGTGCCAGCTCCCAGCAGAGGATCTGCTCCGGTGGCGAGGAGCGAAAGTTTAAAGCGTGGCTTTGTCTCTTGCGTGGAGCGCCGGGGATGGCGAGGAGCCGTGGGGATGCTGGCTGGAAGGCGACGGCAGCCGAAGTGTCTCCTTGTGGAGCTTCTTGGAGTGGAAGAAGTTTTGCTCGGCCGTGCTGGCGGTGGTGGGGAGCTGCCGGGCTTGCCTGGTGCCGTGCCCGTCTGGGAGGTTGGGGATGCTCCGCGGGACATCCGTGCGCCAGGGCTTCGGGAGAGAAACTTTTTACATCTTTCCAGCGGGGTGTAGCGTGAGGTGGCAGGCGCTTCCTTCTCTGGAGGTTGGAGGGGTGAATGCCCTCCCTCGTGTCTCGCTGGTTGCGTGTGATGCCTGGGTTCTTTTTAAGGTGATGCTCTGTCACTTGGTGGTGGTGTCTCTCTCCTGTGGAGCATTTATTTGATTGCGAGCGTGCTTCGGACATTTCCAGCCTTTTCAAACTTCTCTTTGCTGAATTTGAAGTTAGTTCATACTTCACTTGGATAGAAACGTTTCAACCCTGCTGTTATTTTAGAAACCCACAGATACCACAGGAGTCGATGCTACAGCACAACTCTATGAGCTGGATATTTAACGTGTATGATACACATTACCTTGGCATGTATTCCTGAAAAATGTTGGACTTGTCAAGACTGCTGTGAGTGCTGTGTGTGTTTTGGAGTGCCGGGTAGATGAGGAGCATAAACAGGGGCAGGGTCATACAGTGCTGCTGATGCAAGCACCAGATTTTCCTGCCTTCGTGGTTATTAAAATGCTGCTGGTTTTCCTTTTTTACCTGTAGTGGCTGTGACTGATACAATGCTTTGTATCAGCCTTTTCATACTCCAGGTCAAACAGGATTCTTTCCAGAGGAGAAAAAGTACTGCGGTGAAGGGTGAAGTTCTGCACTCAATTGTGTAAATGCTTGTTTACAGAAATACCACCTCAGCTGGGTACAAGGTAGCTGTAATTCCATTAATGGGCTCTCCTGGTGACAGAAGCCTCAACAGAAAGCTCCAGTGTCACTCGAGCCCTTACATGGAAATACAACTGTAATTCATGCAGATTTTCGGAGAGCTCTTTTAATATTAATGTTGAGCATGCATGGTACTACTGAAATGCCTTTGAAGCACTGAAAACCAAGAGTATTTGTAGACTGAGGCTTGAAAGCCAAAGGAAGCAATTGGATCTCCTGCTCTGACCCCTTGACTGTTGTAGTCAGTTGGATTTCATCCAGTTACTCTTGAATTCAGTAACTTGCATTTGGCTGAAACGTGTTTTCCAGAAAAATTGGAATTTTGATTGGAGGACAGAAAGAGGTAGAGAATCTACTGTTTATTAAGTTATTTGGCTTCAGCTTCCAGTCACTGGTTAGTGATGTGCCTACTCCACTACGCTAAAGAACTCAAAGTATTTTCTTACCTTGGAAGTATTTATCTGCTGTAACCCAGTATTCCCTCTCTTTTCTACCTGAAAAACCAAGTGAACTGAAATTCTTTAAATTTGTCACTGCATGCATTTTCCTCACAGCTCAGTTTCTGGGGATTGTTTTTTTCCAAATCCACTTTTTCAGCATTTTTATGAAAACGTGAGCTGGATGCAGCACACCAGAGCCCTGTCTCAGGAGTGTTTTGTGCATTTAAATACTACTTTTCTGGTGTTACTCTCCTGCTTCTGCATCACATTTGCATATTAAACCTTCATTTGCAGCCCTGCATTTTGATTTCCTTTTCTCTGGGTACTCTCACTGTGGCAAACCCTTTGCAGGACTGTTTCTTTCCACAAGAGTTCATCATTCCATAGACTGGCATGTGTTTTCCTGCTTGCAGCTTTATAACTTTGTACGTGGCTTTTTTAAATAACATTTTGTTTCCAGCATTGATTGATTATACCCAACACTCCTGATGGCTTTTTGGAACTGATTTATCTCAGTTACGTAGCAGTCTATCAATTTCTACTTGTGCAAATTATGTCGTGATTTATGGTGTAGACTTATAAATAATTGAAAAGGTGTTTCATGGTAGTGGCTCTGCCTTTGGGGAACTCCATGTTCATCTGAGTTGTGTTGTGAGGAGCTCTTCCCAAAAGCTGTTTTTTTTTCTTTTTGAGATGTCACTTAACCACTTCTTCACCAGTTTAATTGCAGGCTCACACAGAATACTGCACCAAGTGCCAGAGGAGTTTATACAAGCAGACAGATATTTCTGCCAACTGGAAGTATCAGTGATATCAAGGAATTAAACCACAACCATTTTAGAAAGTCAGCTTGCATCATTTTACTTTCTATCCTTTGTTACAGAGCTCTGAGCTATCAGTTGAGTCCCATATTTTTCTTAAATTATTGTTTTGTTCAGGACTGCCATTGTTCTAACCTCCCTATGGTTACAACCACTGTCTCACTGGATCTTCCAGAGAGATTGTTGTAACAAATGTTCATTCAGAATTCTGGAATTTCCCCAGGATTTTCAGAATTCCTAAAGATCCCTGTTGGTGGCATAGGTAACTTGGACACTTCTGAGAGTGCTCCTCTGTGGTGATCTTCGGTGCTGTTGACAGAAGATGTTTACTGCAGAGTAATACTGTTTTAACATTGTATTTGCCATGGGATCAAGAAGTAATTAATATTCTCATGAGGTACCAGCAAATCATCAACTTCTTTGCACATGCAGAATTACTTTTTGAGTCTATCTGCCCTTTTGCACTACTGGTGTAGCTCAGAGTCCCTGTTTAGCACCACACCTGTGTGACAGCTGAGATTTCTTTTGTTCCTGCAGTTCCCCCCTGCTTTTTTCCTGCTGCCAAGAAATGTCTTCATCCTCACCTATTAGTTTTTTACACCTACTGTTTCAGAAAGTATGATTTTTTTATCCCTTAACACTTTTCTTCTTGTTACGTATGAATTACAACCAAGTATTTATTGAAGTCTGTTTTGTGGCCAAATTGTAGTAGTAATGACAATGCCTTGCAGGTATTACATGCTGTCTGAACACACCAGCATGAGATTATTTTTTTTTTCTGTCTACAGCAACAGAATGACGTTTTATTGCATTTTAGATGACTAAGCTTTGCTGTTAATACAACACATTCCAAGGCTTGGCTAAAGAAAGATGAACTCTTTATTTACTTGCTCCACAGTTTGTTCATAGGTGCATAAAGTAAGGGAATACTTTGAATTTAGATATATTATCAAATGGTCATGGAAAGATGAAGGGCAGCTATACAGAAATAATGATAAAATCAACAGAATGGTTTGGGTCTCTTCAAGAGACCCATAGAATCATCCAGTCCCACTCCCCTGCCATGGGCAGGGACACCTGGCCTTGGACACTTCCAGGAATCCAGGGGCTGTCACAGCTTCTCTGGCCATCCTGTGCCTCACTCACAGGGAAGAATAAGTAAATAAATAATACAATCTGCAGTTGGAAATGAGAAGGGCAACGTGCAGAAATAATGAGTAGCAGCACCAACCTGCTATTAATTAGAGTGGCATGCTTAGGATATAACTTGATGGGAGGTTTTGTGGCTCAGGTCTGTAGGAATTGTTCCCTTAGAGCTGCTTTAGGTAAGATGCAAGAAGGAGATATAAAAGAGACCAGAATGGGAAGGGAAGATGGAAGTTACAAAAAGAAAGTTGTATTTCACAGGAGAGTGAGAGCTACTCCTGACTACGATAAACTTGTTGATAAACACTACATTTGTAACATTTGTTAGGATTAAGTGAATAACTTAATCTGAAACCTCCCTGCAGCAGCACAGCTTTCCAGCCAGCAGGCTGCTGCAGGGAGCAGGAACAGCTGAACCTCTTGTTCCTCTCCATAGCTCCAGTACTGATGGGTGAGATCTTTCAGCTGGATCAACACCTGAACCTGAGTGGGAGCAAACTGCCGAGTCCAGCCTGCCTTGAGCAGTGTTGGAAAGTAAAAAGACAGGACTTTTTAAGACTAATGTGAGAAAAAAAATTGAAGAAGTGACAACAAAGACCAGAAACCAGGTTTTGTCCTGTATAAAAGAAGTGGTTGATAACTAAGTTAACAACATTTAAGTTCTGGCACCCCCAATATAAGGACATGGAACTGTTGGAACAAGTCCATAGCAGGGCCACGAAGTTGCTAAGGGGACCAGAGCATCTTCCCCATGGAGATAGGTTGAGAAAGTTGGGGTTGTTCAGCCTGGAGAGGAGAAGGTTGTGTGGAGACCTCACAGCACCTTCCAGTGTCTGAAGGGGCTGCAGGAAATCCAGAGTGGGATTCTGCATCAGGAACTGTAGTGACAGGACAATGAGTGATGGGTTCAAACTGAAACAGGGGAAATTTAAGTTAGAAATACAGAGAAATCCCTCTCTGTGAGGGTGCTGAGCCCTGGCACAGGGTGCCCAGAGAAGCTGTGGCTGCCCCTGGATCCCTGGAAGTGTCCAAGACCAGGTTGGACGGGGCTTGGAGCACCCTGGGCTAGTGGAAGGTGTCCCTGCCCATGGCAGAGGGTTGCAAAAAAAAGGGTTTTAAGGTCCTTTCCAAGGCAAAGCATTCCATGATTCTAAGTTATTGTCTTGTACCTTCTCACTGTCTTAGAGGAATTCATTGTACATCTGAATATATTCCGGATAACACTGTTGATCAAGTCTTTGGTTGGGCAGGCTCAGCACTCCACAGCTGTAAATGAATTTTGTATCAGGTTTCTGGATAAGAGCTCTACATCTCAGTTTTCTCATGGTTTCCTCAGCATCACACACGAGCCACTGAGCCAGCAGTGATATCTGGTTCCAAGCAGTGGTTGGATACAGAAAGGCATTCGTGAATGTTTCCAAACACTAGGATAGCTTGAAGTCTTATTTATACAACAAAAGATCAGCTGCTCTGGGGAAATAAACTGCAGTGACCATCAGTTATTAGTACAATTAGGAAGGCAGGATTTTTGTGTTCCTTGTGTTTTGGATCATTTTTTGTTTTGGCATGGAACGAGCAGGTGAATTTTAGAATTGCCAGCAAAATGAACAGTCTTTCCCCTAGCAGGACTGTCTCCCCCCCATGCACATTTTATTGTTTCAGATGTCTTGTGCCATCATCAGACAAAGCATTTTGAATCTTAAGGGGCAGGAGGAAAGCTTTTCTGTGAGTTTTTTGTTGGTTGTGTGGAGAAAGCACACCTTTCCTTGAAGTACTTGAACTGCTAAATCGGCATTTTCTGATAGCCAGGCTTTTTTGTTTTGTTTTGTTTTTCTCCTGTGGAATATTTTTTGTCTAGCTGTGCTTTTCAGCCACATCACCCCCTGCATTAGTATTCTGGTACAGAGAACAGTGGAGACACATTTTCATCGTTGCAGCAGAGACTGCCCAAGTTTTCAGGCTTCTTAAGTAATGAGAATTACTCAGTTAAGTGAAGCTGAATCCTGTAACATTAAGAACATCTCACAGGGATTGCATTTGAGAGGTAAGAAAAACAGTAGATTTTGTAGTTGTACAAAAGAATTTCTGTGTTCAGAGTATTTTAAAGATATTTTTCTAGATAATCCAATCTGCTGTTATTACTGGTGTTACAGTCATTATTATGTGACATTTCTTTCTCCTGTGGACTTGTCCTTTTCTTTGAAGCTTTGCATTAAAAAAAAACCCAACAAGCATATGTTACAATATGCTTAATGCAGACAAGAATATTCAAATGGAAGGCAATTTGAATGTCAGTGGAACATAAATTCTGAATACAAAAAGTGGAAGTGGTTTTGGTCAGGGGAGACTCACGGTTGCCCAGGTGACTTCTGCAAATGGGGCTTAAGCTTTTAAGTTACTTTAAGCTTCTAAATAGATTATTTACTTAGCCCTTTTCTACAACTAATCAACCTTAATTTTTAATACACTGTTATTTACTAACAAAACCCACTCTTCCATATTCCATTGAATCTCTTTTTATGGCAGTTCTCCATTAAAGCCCATTCAGCACAGCAGGAGCAGCTGAATCTCTCAGATGTGCTTGTAAGGAAAGGATCAATTGGAAATATTCCTTGTTTTAAGTACAGAAGCTGTGTCCATCCTGTGCAGAGCTGACAAAACCACTTTTATCAGTTCTCTGTGTCTTTTCAAACACCAAAAGAAACTCCAGAAGGCTTCTTCCTAGAGATTTAACTTTCAAGTTAGACTCTGGAGTACAGCACTTAAAAACTGGAGTAAAAGTTTGGAAAGCACTGGTTTTAGTTCTGTGTAGTGCCATCACGTCGGTAGCAATAGTTGTGTCCTTCCCAGAGATCCACACTAAGAAAAATGAATAAACTCTTTCAAAAAGAGGCATAAGAATTATTTGCAAACAGATAATCTGTGGCGGATGTTTTTATGTAATTAGGTGTTTTTTTCTCCTTTGCTACTTCTATAAAAACATTTTGTTGTTTGCTTTTTGGGACAGTGAAATTTCTTCTTCAAGGCTGTTCTGTAACTTTTAAATTCATTTGGAGATTTCTGTAAATTAATAGTTTTAAGTAAATGAATGAACATAACAGAGAATAGGTGTGATGTTCTCTGTCATTAAATATTAAATTTCTTGAATGTAAGAATCAGGTTTTTCTTCCAGATATGAAATTACCAGCTGTGATAAGTTACTCATGGTTAATTCTTCATGATATTTGTGGAGAAACTTTGACTATAGAACCCAAATACTATCTTTTTCTTCTGCATCTCTGTAGAAAATCATACGGTGAAAATGGTTATTTCATTTTTTACAAAAACGGAATAGGATTGATTATAACATTTTTTATTGTGACAGAATATTTAAATAAAATTGTGTCATCTCTGCCTGGTTTGGATAGAGAATTTATCAAAGTGCTTCATAAACTGTTATCCCATGGTTACAAATGTTTACTGGTCAGATAAGAGACTGTACAGGCTTATAAGGAAAGGTATAAAATAGATAACAACTAAAATAGGAAGTGAGAAAATCCAGGGTAAGCAGAATAGTTCTTCCATTTGTAAAATATAGGAAAGCTGGTTACTTTAATTCTTGCAGTTAAAATCCACAGGTGTCTCTTTAAAAAGAAGTTATAGAATAGCAAAGAAACAACTTCAATGAAGGCACCATTTGTTACCCTTTTTTCCCTCCCCTTAATGGGGTCAAACTGAGAGACATTCATGTATTTTTATTGCAGCATATGAACTCCTTTCTACTTCTTGTGCAGATAGTCTTCAGTGCTTACTATAATCAAGTCAGAAATGCAAATTCAGAATTACAGCTGCTTAGTCTAATTTTAAATGTCTCTATTATCTCCGTCATCTACGTTCTCAGCGCTTGGATGCTCCGCAGAAATACTTCTAAGAACAAGAAATCCTCAGGAAGCCTGTGAATGAAGGAGGATGAGGTGGTGTGGGGAGAGAATCAGGACAAAAACGTTCTGACAAAGGTCCTGCTTGGCTGGGAGCGCTGCTCCGAGGCTGCAGAGTCTGCAGAGCTCTTACTTGGCTTGCATGGGTGGCCCATGCTCCCCCTAAAATTCAAACTGGATTTCATTCCGCGTGTTTCGGGCTCTTGGCCTCGCTAGGTGTTGTTTCTGGGTCACATCTGATACCTAGCAGGAACAGGAAGGTGAAGAAGAGGAAAGAGGAGAACTATTTCTAGCCTGTGATTTCATTTTCCTTGCGTGGCTTAGGGAGAATTCTGTGCGTGGCTCAGGCAGCAAAATGAATCCCTTGATGCGGTCATTTGCTCTCGCACGCTAATTGCATCCTTGGACAAAGTTGGGATTTTTTCCTTTCATACTCCAATTCCAATCCCTGCATTCAGGCCTGAGCCCAGAGGATGCAGGTGAGTGTAGAGGAAATGCTCAGGTGCTTTCAAGGTGCTGAAGAGCAGTGGGGACACAAGTCCTGGGCAGGATTGTGTTCTGCTCATGCAGTGTTTGGATGAAAACCAAAATCTTATACACATTTGATCATTCTCTGTATGTTTTCCTCATCTTCTGAATGACCTAAGTGCATTTCCAGAGCATTTTCTGCAAATACTTTATGGTTTGCCTTGTTCTAATTCTGTAATTTCTACCAGCTGGATTTTGTTTACAAATTCAGCCTAAGTACTAGAAAATATCTGGGGTATCTGTGTTCAGACCTTTACCTTCATTTGGCTGGGTAAGAAACTACATTTTATTATTGGTTTTAATTATATTTAATATATTTAATTATAATTTCCTTAATGGGATCAGTGAAACTATCACCTTGTTTCTTGTGGAGTCTTCTTGGAACGCCAGCCAAAGGTATTGAATGGTCCCAGGTGACCTCAACTGCTGCAGCACAACCTAATTTACATGACAGAGTAGTATGGAAGCATACATTTCATGGAAACATAGCCAGGAAGCCTTCAGAATTAATATCTTGAAGAAGTTGAGAAAGCTGAGTGACTGTAGTAGCCATGGTAACTTTTTTCCCTTTGCTTTTAAGTAGAAACCTCGCTGATTACGAGGCTCCGCGTGAGCCTTAAGCTGGGAACCCGCTCAGCAAACTACAAATGTGGTGGCAGCAAAGGAAAAATCCCAGGAAACTGGACTGATTCTACACAGTGTGCATTGGATGCAAAAATAGTAGGCTTGCAAACACAATTAGGTTGAGAGCTCTAATTGTGGCAGAGAGGCTTTTTTGGAGGCTCCACACTCCATGTTCTCCTTTTTTTGCTGCTAGTTTTAGAACTGTTTTGGCCTGACATGTGCTGAAGCTGCACATCCCCTTTAGCTCAGATGCTGCCAGACATTGACTTTGGACTGACAGATCCTTGCAAACTTGGTTGCATCCTAAGGGTGGAGTCATCTTAACTTTATTTTAGTTGTTTTATGGCTTTTGGGTTCTTGAGAATGATGCTGAGATGCACTGACAACATGAGTGTGTTCAGGTCTCTTGTCAGCTTAATGAGTTTATTTTTGCTGGGTGGTTGACAGTCAGCCAAAAGAAACCAAAAAAATTACATAGCCCAAGAACAGCTTCTTGGCTGGTTTTTCATAAAATGATCAGTCAGGAGGAAGAGGAAATACTAGAGATGGATATTTTGAATATTTTTTTTTAACCAGTATTCATAACAGTGCAAAAATGGGGATCTCTTAATTTTGCTCTCTCTGTACCATAAACACATTAGAGGTGGTGTGAGGTCTGTTCTGTTGCCACGATATCCAGAAGAAAAGTTTGTGCCACCCTCGGGGTGCTGCAGGATTTGTGATGTCTAAAGCTTTTCCTGGTTAACCCTTGGGAGGTAATCCACAGTAATTAAATATTTCCTGACACAGAGTGAGATGGGCTGTGTAATGATTAGGACATGGGCAGATCAGAGAAATCAATGTTTGATTACACAATCAGACAAAAGGAACTTTTAAGGAAGGACTGAAAACCACATTCCATAGGAAGTTTATCAAGGGCAAGTCCTGCATTCTGCACCTGGGATGGGACAGCCCTGGATGTGTGGGCAGACTGGGGAATGATACCCAGCTCAGGATGTTCTGTGATTTGTCGCTGTTGGACACGAAAAAAGATGAAAGACTAAGGTTTTCAGAAGGCAAGGAGCAAGCAAGCCCTGCCTGTGGGGCTTTATTCTCCTTTTATAAAGTGTTTTGATCAGAGTTAACATCATTGGTGAACAGGAACGACACCTCCCCAGTCCTATTGGTCAAACCAGAGAAAACAGCAGAAAAACCAAACCAACACCTGGAGAGGCAGTGCTTTGAGAACAGGACAGTTGTTCGCCAGGATTTGTTTGGAGAAGAGGCTTTCTTAAGAATTTCTCCCTTGGGAGAAAGTTAGCAGGCTAAAATTCTCTCAGGCCCAGGAATATCAGGCCCACAGTAATCCTATAAAATAAGACACTGGAGTTTAAACACTTCAGGTGTGCTTGCAATTACTGCTGAGAATTGCACAGACTGATTGTATCTCCAGAAATTTTGAGTGGCCTTCTACACTCACCCCTTGGCTGGGCTGGTTTGGATTTTCTCTTTCATTGCTGTTTTTCATTAATAAGTTGTTTTTCATTGGGGTGAAAACAAGATCGTGTAGATGAGGAAAGAATTTTGAAATCACTCTTTAAAAAAACGTGGTTTTAATAATTTCCACCTTAATTGGAAATTGGAATGGAAGTCACCCCTGGGCTGTTGCAGCTCGGGCATGGGAAATACAGGCAAAGCACAGCTGCTGTGGCACAGGTACATCACAGCAAGACTTTTCACACCTTCAAGGACTTAGAGGTCCTTTTATTAAGAGAAAAATATGTAAATACAAAAAAGGAAAAAGTACTGTGTCTGAGCAAGTAAACCTCCTTTATGCATTAAAATAAAACTAAAGCACCTATATTGAATCTGAACTCTGGTCTTCACTTAATCCTCCTTTTGCAGTAAATTCAGTGCCTTGAGTTTGAAATCCGTTTCTCCAATTTCAAGGAACGTGCAAAACATGAAGAACACTTAACAAGGACTGAGTAGAAAGATTTATTTTACCAGGAGCCTCTTCCAGCGCTGCAGATGGTTTCTGGCTGTCTTGTTGAAGGGACTAGTTTGGGTATTCAGATTATGCAAGATTAAATCCTTGATCCTCTGAAATTAATTACAGAATTTTCATCAGTGTTGCAAAGCTCTTACCCAACACTTCTGGAGCTGGTTCTGCCTTTGGCTGTAGATTGTGTCTGTGTCTTTTAAGTGTGGCTGGAGCCAGTCCTGTGTGCTATTACAGTGATACAAAAATTGCTTCTTTCTCTGGAAAATTCAAATGTTTTTCTGTGTTACCTTATAGAGCAGTCGTGAGCACTGATTGTGTCTGTTACATGCTTTAGAAAGCAAATGATTTATGTGAGCAGGATTTTTTTTGCCATTTTAACATTAAAAAAGAATTAGCAGTAAGTGTCTGATACATCAGCTCTTCTTTGCATCTGATTTCTGAGCTGCTGCAAGTACACAATACCTGCTGCTCAATCTTTCATTTTCATGAGCTATTTTTTGTGTTGTTGATTTAATCTGAAGACTGCTTGTCCTCTGAAGTGAGAAGCTTCTTTTGTCACGTTGGGCCAGTAAAAGAAAACATTACAGGTGGATTGAATTCCCTAAATCTGATGGAGAGACTTTGCAGTGTTCAGCTTTGCTCTTCACTTAGGGCATGGGTCTCATGCAGGTCGGATTCTGTACAATATTCTGGGTTATAACTCAGTGCCAGAAACAACCCCAGCCATACCAAAGCACTGAGTTACTTGATAAGTTTCACTGTATTTCTCCCCAGAGGTGCTGACGTGGGTGGAAAGATGCCCTGGGAGGAACCACAACTCAGGATCAGTCTTTAGTGTGGCAGGGTACCTGAAAAATGGTGAAAGGTCATGGGAGAACCGGAATTTCAGAGAAAGTTCAGCAAAGTGGAAATAGAATTTCAAATGTCTTAAATTATGAGTATTACAGACGTGTATCTTACATTCTGTGTGATGAATCTGAATGAACTCTGGGCTTGTGTTTCTAAACACAGAATACTGTGGAAAACATCACAAGGAGAGATGCAAGATCTGTCAAGGGCAGTGATCACAGTCAGTATGTTGGAAAGGTTTCATTGTTTGTATCTCCAAGGAAATTTTGGTGTCTGAAGAAAAACGGTTGTGTCTTCATTTTTGGAACCCACTAAATAAAAGAGATGGATTTGTTGGAGGTGTGTAATCACTTGGATTTCTTCTGTCCCAGCAGTGACACCATACCACCATGTACAGTCCTTGCACATGTTTAATCACCATTAAAGAAGGTGTTGGGTTTTTAGCCATATTTATCAAGGTCCTCTCTTGTGAAAATGCAAAGCAAAAACTCAGTGTCCGTGCCCATGGCAGGAGGTTTGAAACGAAATAATCTTCGAAGGTTCTTTCCAACCCAAACCATTGTGTGATTCTGTGATCCTGTGATTTTATCCTTTTAAAGAAAGAATTTTGTTGAGAGTCATTCCTAAAATTCACTCTAAACTTCAGACCAAAAAATGTATATCTCTATATTTTAAATAATGGAGTGCAAATTATGTGTCAGTAGTATTTTTAAAGCCAAAACCGTTTGAATGTGTTAAAATTGAGTTCTGCACAGTATTGCGAAAAAGCTGAAAAATAGGAAATGTTGCTTTTTATTATGATAAATTATTGTGCTTCAGGTGATTTCCAGATATCTTACGTGTTAAAGTAACGAGCACTTCCCATGCTGAATTAGTTTTTTGCTAAGTTCAGTTCATAAGCCAAAGGAAAAATTAATTTTTAAGAGCTGCATTTCTGTGAAGGTTGTTACAAAATTCAAATCATTGTAGTGAGGCCTCAGTAAAATGCAATCTATTATTCCTTGTGTTTTATTCCAAGCCAGCTGAATGTAGGGAGATGCTTTTTTGCTCCACGCTGGCTCAGAGTTGCTGCAGTCCAATGTTTTCTGTCCTGGTGCTATTTTTGTTGCTGCTGTTTGTGTTGAAGGCTTGTGATTTCATTAACAGTTATTTTAAAACCTGAACAACCTGACAGAGGGCTAAAGAGAGCATAATTCTGTTTCCCATGTAGATAAGCTCAACAACACTTGAATAAAAATCAGGTTGGCCTCTCCTCCACGCTTCACAAGTCTCCTGTGTGGCTGTGGGAGCCTTTGGGAAATGGGCCATGTTATCTTTAATTTTTTAAATAATTAGCATTACTTTAATCCAAAGTGTATTTCTAGATGAATTTGCCAATCATAATAGTTGTGATTGTTAAGGCTCCTTTTTTCCTGGCTGTTTCTGCCTGTGTTTCTGGCATGGGGGAGTGGGATCTTATCCTGTGAGCCACCTTCCCATGGGAAGCCATGCACTGAGTGAAGGAATTAAACAATTTTTCCCAGCCTTTGAACCCTTGTTAGGTTGTGATAACCCTTGAAACCCCACCAAACTTGTGTCTTACAGGTTAACTGCACCTGTACAAGTCATCCTAAGAGAGCATCTTTGTCACTCAGGGTGTCACAACACAGGCTCGTGTTCATCCGTAGAATTAAAGAACTTTGATTAAATTACAAAGACTCTCCTCATCCTTATTTTTCTGGCCTTAAGAATGGTAGGATGACCTTCTGCTGACACTACAGAGAGTATGGGCTTTGTTGATGCATTTGAGACCTGCCCCTGAAGTTTCCACCAGAGGTGCTTGTTCTACAACACCAACTTTATTTTTTGAGCTTATCACTCTTATCATTTGAGGTTATCATTTGTCCCTTCTCCACGTTAGGTTCTGTGTTCTAATGCTTGTATTCATTTGATGTGATTTGCTCAGTATAAGAAAACAAGCCCGTGCTACGTTTGTTTTTAAGTGAAGAGCAAAAAATGGCTTTCTCTGGAATGATGACAATGAGCTGTTTATTACCGCAAGCTGTGCGTTTTATTTTCTTTTACTTAGAAAGCAGTGATTTGTCTGAATTTTTGGAGTGGTTTTTAAGTGAATAATGATATAAGAGGCTTCTTATAAATGTAGTTATTTATATGAGGAAAAATTGTTCAAGCGTGGATTATTTATGTGGAGGAGAAAACTGGCTCTGGATTGATATCATTTTTCTTTCCCATCTGCTCTGAACGAATTTGTTTTCTCTGTGAGCAGTGAATGCTTGCTTGCAACTTTGTTTTAGATACTTAGGAACTCCTTTTAGGACTACCTTTAATAAAGTGATCCAATTCCATCCTCACCTTTTGTTCTTCAAGGCAAACTTTGTTCTCTCATGGCTTCAAAGAAGTCTTGTGGCCTCTTCCGTTTCATTTTTAGCAGACCTGGTTTCATCAGGCGTTTAAAAAGTAGAACCAAATTTTTTTTTCCTTTGGTTTGGTGATATTATCATGTTTTTTCCTTAATTTTTTCTTTTTTCTTTTTTTTTTTCCTACAACAATTAAGATTAATAGGACTTTTCCCCCACCACTTTTTGATTTCACTTTTGATGCCAGTCCCTTCCTAAGGTGGCACAATCTATGCCTGGAACCTGGGCTCAGCCTCCTGAGGGAACTGTGATGTCAATTTACCCACCAGAGTGTTTCAAAATGGGTAATTCTGCCATTGGGAATGTGCAGGTTTTGGTTAAAAGAGCATCCAAGCAGCCTTCCTAAAGGATTGTTAATTATTGACAGTAAAGAGAGACATGGAGGGGTTTATATCAATAGAGATCTCTCCTACCTCCAGCCAAGAATGACCTAATTTATTTTTTTTTTAGGTACACCAGCAGGATCTGTCTGTAAACAGTTTCTAAGCAACAGCTCCCTGTCCTCTAGAAAGAATGTCACATTTTATCCCTGACTCCTGGCTTTCACAGCCCTTCTGTCCAAATCTGCCCTGCTTTAGGGGGAGGTTGGAGAAGCCTCTTCAGCAAGGATGATTCTCCTCTCTTGTAGCACCAGCACCCACCCAGGGCTCGCTGAGGTGTTGGGAATTAAATCACTATCTCCTTCAGTGCTGCTTTGCTGTCACAGGCCAGCACTGTGAATTATTTCTATGCAGCTTCATAAACATTCTGTAATGATCAAAGAGCCCATATTTCTACTTCCCTTTAAATCCGGGAGGTGACAAACCAGAAACACCGAAGTGATTTTTTTTTTCTTTAAATGATTACATGGTTTCAACTGGTTTTAAGGGAAAAAGTGAGTTTTCCCTACAGCACAGCAGGTCACTATTTTCACCAAGACTTCTGTGGCATCTGTTTCAGACTGGGGGAATTCAGAAGTAAAGAAAAAAAGAGCCCTTTGTCATCAGATTTCTTATTAATGCCATCCCTTGAAGTAAACACTTAGGTTGTTGAAGATTTGGGAGGAAGAAGAGTAACAACCTCATCAGTTAGCAGAGGATGGTGGGACCTACTGAAATGTTCTGTTCATTTTACTTGGTTATTTTTAATTTGCTCTGTTTTCTGCTACTGTTACGTAGTATTTGAGTTTGAAAAATGGTCTTGCTGCTTTTATTAACAGAGCAGGCCTGTGGATGTTGGAACTGTTTGGATTTCAGTAATGGTTATGATTGATAATACAGGCTGTAGCCTATGGCCTGATTTAAAGGAATTGTAGAGTTTATTTCTTCTCTAGATGAGGTAAAATGATAGGTCTTGTGTTTGAGAAAAACAGAGCTCTCTATGTTTCTTCTGCTATTGTGAGGAGCTGTCTAGTTTCTTACAACTCTCTGATTTCAAATCAAACAAAGGAAATAGAGATTTCTGCCAGGTACAGAATAGGGAGTGAAAAAGTAGTGGAGGCGCTTTTCTGGCTTGCATTAAGAAATAAAAATGAGTAGAAGGAATTCTGAGAGAGAGGTTGGGTGTTAGGATGTGCAAGTGGAAAGCACAACAAGGAAAGAAGTTTAAAATACCTGTCTGTTTAAAGCCTAACATCAAAGTTGAAAAATCTGGAGTTAGAAGACGGATGAAACATGAGCTTTTGAAGAACTTTTTATGAAAAGGGCAATAAAACTAAGATTTGTGATGTTCTTACTCTTTAGGGGCTGCTAGGGTGGCTTCCTGTCAAATACCATAAAAACAGGCTGATGAAAGGCTGAGAGTAAATTCTGGTTTTTACTGTTTTCAGCGTTCTCGCCTTCTCCATTACTTTTGGACCAAGAGTAGTGTATCATCATAAAATTCAGACTGAAAGTGAGCTTTTGGGGCTTTGTGCCTTTCTGTTCATTTCTTAGGTAAAGAAAATGGTAATCTCAGGCAATCCCTGCCAATATTTGGCTGATATTTCCCTCTAGCTTTGGGCCAAATTTACCTGATTATTTGTCTCTGATGTTGAATAATGCCTCATTATTGTCATTATTTCTCTGTTATTTGGTGAGACATGGATAAAATGAATTTATCTACTGAATGTCTCTGTTACTTAAATATTCCACTGTATACTAAATATTCTGTTATGTACAAGGCAAATTCATGCAACTTTGCAAGCTCTGGGTTTATAGAAAAACCTCCCTTTTCACAACCAAACTATTCTAGCTTTGTTTCCTGCATATATTAACAAAATGTTTGAAGATTGAAGGGAGGGAACATGCAGTGAGTCGTCTCGTGTGGAGAATAAAACCTGATAGGTTTGTGAATGACATCCAGCTTTGTGAAGTGGAGCATGTAGTTTCTTATTGTTGCTTGTGGTTTTTTTTTTGTTTGTTTTTTTTTTTTGTTTGTTTGTTTGTTTTTTTTTAAAATATATTTTTGCTTTTAACAGATGTGTGAGGAAAGTTTTAATTAGACTTGGGAGGTGCTGTCTGATACATTTGTAAACCAGCAAGTACTGGGATGAACTGGATTCAGTAGAAATTGAATATGGCTGGGAAGATCTGCCTGAGATGTTTTGCAGAATTTTTGGAAGTGCCTCCATTGACTCGATTTCAGGAGCGTTGATTCCTAAACCTAAACACAAACACGTGGGTGCCTAAAAAGTTTGAAAATGAACTGAACACTGAAAGTTTGATGAAGTTCCTTGACTGTTTTGTGTTAGAACAAGTGTAGGATTTAAGCAAAATTGAGGGTTGGTTTGATGACATCTCTGGAATGCCAAACTCTGCCCAAGTCCAAGTGTGTGTTGTACAGAGATTTCTCCAACTCAGAAAACACTAAGCATGCTGATCACAGGGAAAGGGAATAATAAAATCTGGCTGCCTTTCTGTGATGGTGTTTACAAACAAGAGGATATCTATGGTTTGATTGATCCCTGGATATTCCATCCAGCCTCTAAGAACCAGCTGCTTATGGACTCCCTGAGTCTCAGGGCAGCAACTGGACCAGAGTTTTTAATTCAGGACAGATATGTTATTGTAATCTAGGAAAATAGGTTCCCTCCTTCATGTTCCCTCCACCTCTGAAACATCCTGCTGCAATTGGTTCCACGAATCTGAGGGGAGAAATGTTGCCTGTTTGGTGGGTTGAAATCTGATGAGTGCAGAATTTGAGGTGCATTTCAGCTCTTGTGTCGTAGGAACTGTTTTGAGTTCTGTTCATCTCCGTGCCATCTGTCTTCACTGATGAAGGTGGAGTGGTTTGTGTTGGAAGGGCCTTTAAAGATATCCAGTTGCCACTCCCTGCCATGGGCAGGGACACCTCCCACTCTCTCAGGTTTCTCCAAGCCTTGTGCAACCTGGTCTTGGACACCTCCAGGGATGGGGTGTGTTTTAATCATATTTATCCTCTGTGATTTATTTAAAAATTGAATAGTGCAGTGTGTTTAGACTCTCTTCATACGGAAAGCATTCCATGTCTCCTGTCCTGGAGACCCTGTGTATACCTCTTCTGGTTCTGCCAGGCCTTTGTGGAGGTGGAAGGCCATGAGGCATTAAGAATGTAGATGTAGAATAGATAGTGCCATACAAGTATTTTGCATTTTTTTTTCCCTGAACGAAACTGTGCAGAACTTTAGTTTGTCAGAGGCCTCTGGAGTCAGTTGCTGTCTTCAAGCCAACCATTTTACATGTAAAGTAGAGTTACTTTTCCCCATGGTGTTCCCACGTTGTTCTCTATTTTATGCACTGCAAATGCATTTTCATCAGCCATTTTTGCCCCTGGTCACTGAGCTTGATAAGATCTGTTATCTGAACAGGGAGATTTATGATGCAATGTTCTGCTTTATTTTTTTATTTATATTAATCATTAGAAATAGTCAGTTTACCCTTCACCTCCTTTTTTTTTCCCAAAGTGGTGGCAGGAATTCCTTCTGGGGACTGGTGATACTGTAGGAGTTATAGAGGGAAGATGTGAGGTTGTGCTTTACCTTCCAGAAAGCTCAGAATCCAATTAAATAAAGGAGTTAATTGTTTTAACAGTTAATTGTTTTAATTATATTACATGGACTGAAGTTCTGCAGTGAAGTAGGAAAAGCTCAGTGAGGGTGAGGCAGAATTTGTCTGAGGACAACTTTACTGTAGTGTAGTCAGGGACCACAGGAGAGGAAAACTGGGTTTTGAATGAGTTTGGGACTAAAACTGCTACTGTTGAAAACATCTGAAACAGTGATCAGAGACATTTTGGTTCAAAGCCTTGTAGGAGGTGGGGGAAAAAGGCAAATTCACTATGGTAGTGTTTAATCTCCAGAAAGAACTACACATAGAGGGAGGTATGATTAAAAGGCAATTAAAAGGAACACTTTGGGATTTTGTTCTTGAGAAACTTCACTGAATCATAGAATCATTTAGGTTGGAAAAGACCTGGGAAATCATAGAGTCCAACCATTTCAAGGAAGTAAGGAAAAGAAATAATATTCATTAAAATAGAAAATGATGGAAAGGCAATGAGGACTCAGGACAGCAACGAAAGCTACTTTTAGACAAGAGAATTTTTTCAAGAGGTATCATAATGTGCAAGTATTCCATGCCCAGAATGTTATATGGGAGGCCAAAAATAATTCTGCAGAAACATTCAAGACGTGAAAACCAATTATGAATCTTTTTCAAAAGCTTTGGAAGCAAGAAGTGTTGCAGAGAGTTGGCAGCCTGTAGCAAAGGGAGGTAGGAAAGGTAAAAGGCAAAGAGGATGAGGCCCAGAAGAAAAAAGCAGAGGGAGTCTGAGCATCCTTCTTGTGAACCAGCCTCTGAAGGGTGTTCACAGGGAAGCTTCCAGAAGAGATGGCTGAGACTGAAGTGTTGGATAAAGGTGTTTTAGAGGAAACAGATACAATGAGTAATATCATGTCACTAAAACTGAATGACTTCCTAGCTCACCATGTATTCATGCTTGGTGTCACCCTTGTTCCCGTGTCTCAGATACAGCAGCTGCCTCAGGGGTCAGGTTTCATAGCACAGAGAGCACTGATTAGATCCTGGATTTACTTTGGCTGCTTTTTGCCAATTTTTATTTGAAAAGGTGCCAGTTTCACCTTGTTTTTTCTTTGTTTTGTTTTGTTTTGTTTTTAAACGCTTTCCTTTTCCACCATATTCCTGTATGGAAACTCTTTGTATTCCACCGAGGTGCCTGTAATAATTTATTTACCCGATAGCTTGAAAGTTTTGTTGCCTTTTTTGAGTTTCTCTGGGTTCCTTTGTTTTCCTTATCTTCACAGAGATTATTTTTTTCAGAGACACTGATCAAAGATTCACTATCAAGATGAAAACTGTATATGAAAAGTTCCTCTGTGGAAAAATTAATCTGATGTTAGGAAAATTGCTTTTTTTGGCATTCCATTGTCACCTATTCTCACATTTCCTTTAGCCTGCAAACACTAATCACTTGTTAATTAATCCCTCAGAAAACATCAGCTTCTTATGTATTTATGCAAGAAGTTACTGCATGTTTTAATGTTGGTAAAGAAGAAAATGCATTTTCTGTCTTTCTCCTTGACTTGGGGGATTTTCAGTTCCAGTAAGAGTCAGACTGAAAACCAGATTAAATATGTTGGTTTCCTCTGTGGTCAGAGCACAGAGTGATGGTAATTGTTTGGACAGGTTGCAAACAATTCAAAATCCAACTCTTCAATTACTGTACAGTTGTGTCTTGGATTTTCTGTTAAATATCTCTGTATCTATATATTTTTTTCTGAGATGGTACTATTCCCTTCTGTATTGCTTCTCCAGATTCTTCTCACATCCATTAATGGTGAAATCAGTTTCCTTCTGAGAATAACACCATAGCATCAGTGAAAAAGTGCTTTAAACTCTTTCAAATGCCCTTGCACTGAACCTCGTGTAATAAGTTTGAATTCCCTTTGTGTTTAAAATTTCAGTTATTTTGAGAACAGGTAATCTTGAAAACTTCCATAATAATTTTGAAATGGCCACTTAGAGGGCGTGGCAGTGCAGAAGCACAAGCATCTCAGATTTATGTCATCTAACCATATGGATCTGGCTGCTGCTTTCCCAGAGGAATGAATTTTGAGGATTCTCAGTGAAATACCCAACACAGTCTCTCTCACTGGAACTGTACAGCCTGTAACCATGTGTGTTTATAGATGTCTCTTGGTTCAAAAAGTACAGTTGTAGAGTGCTGGATATTTTAAGGATCAAGCACTGTTCTTCAGACCTCTTTATATAAAAGATATAGAAAAATTCCACATTTAAATGCTAATTTTTTTTTTTGGTGTAGGGATTTTTCTGAGTTTTAGAGGTCAGCCAGGTTTCTTTCCTCTGTGGAGTTAGTACAAAACCAAGTAAGCTGAGTAACTTCTGTGTATTTGTCTCATACCCCGCTGCTCCCCCCTTCCCAAGAGCAGAGATTTATATCTGGAAAGCCAAATATTTTCTCTCTGCCATTTCCTAGAGTGCTTTCCCAGGACAAGTGCTGTCCTGCTTCGAGTACAAATGGATACAGTCAGGGCAGTTTCTAATCCATGACAGTTCCAGATTTCTTTGAAGTCCACGGGTGTCCTGAGCATCCTCTTCCAGGCTCAGCAGAAGGGATGTTTGAACAGCTTTCTCAGCATAGCAGACTTGCCACCAACTCACAAAGTTGCTGCATTTCTCTCAGCTGTTTAACATTCATGTGCTCCCAGCTTATTAAGACTCTTTTTCCTCTCCTTTCTCTGTGTTTGTGATTTTCACCTTCAGTCAGTAATAGGAAATCCTGTGCAGGTTGAAAAGGTTGTAGAACCCAGATGTCAGTCATTATGCTGCAGTCTTCCTTCAAATCAGTTGTTTTCAAAGGACAAGAAAACTGTTCATTATATGTATACTTAATTAAATCACACTGCTCATTGAGTTTTTGCAGGTTTGCCTGGGGGTGGGAATAAAACCATGATCAATTTAAACATAGCATCAGTTTCTGTTCAGCCTTACTGTAAAAAGGATAATAAGGTTTTCATTACAGTCTTCCCTTTTCCAGCGGTTTATATCACCTACTAATTTACTCATTATAAGAACATTACATGGAAGGTTCGTGTACTAATCAAATTCCATTTGCAGAAAAATGCTCTCCAAACAGCCTTTCCACCTGCTCTGGCAGACAGGTGGTTTGCAAAAATTGCACTGAAGCTTCCAGACACTTTGGTTCAGAGAGAAGGGAATGTCAGATCAGAGTGCTCTGTATTGTGCTGCAAGAGCTCCCGAGTTTCATCTCATCCCAGGACTTTTGCCACAGGAGAAAATGCTCCAAAGGCTGGAGCCCCTCTGCTCCAGGAGCCCTCTGCTCCTCTGGAGCCAGGCTGGGAGAGCTGGGGGTGTTCACCTGGAGAGGGGAAGGCTCCAGGGAGAGCTCAGAGCCCCTTGCAGGGCCTGAAGGGGCTCCAGGAGAGCTGGAGAGGGACTGGGGACAAGGGATGGAGGGACAGGACACAGGGAATGGCTTCCCACTGCCAGAGGGCAGGGATGGATGGGATTTTGGGCAGGAATTGTTCCTTGTGAGGGTGGTGAGGCCCTGGCACAGGGTGCCCAGAGAAGCTGTGGCTGCCCCTGGATCCCTGGAAGTGTCCAGGGCCAGGTTGGATGGGGCTTGGAGCAACCTGGGATAGTGGAAAGTGTCCCTGACTGTGGCAAGGGGTGGAGCTGGATGTTCTTTAGGGTCCTTTCTAACCCAAACCAGCCTGGCATTTGGTGAACATTATATCAGCCCTTCCAGATTGAATTTCTGTTTCAAGAAAAAAGAGGGAGATGGGAAAAAAGGGAACTTCACCTTGTTGTTGTCGTGTGGGTAGCGATGGTTTCTGTAACGGTTTTTATGACCCTTTGAGAGGGAAGGGGAGGCTGGGATGTCACTTATTACAGTACCTTTGGTTCTGGGTCTTGGGCAGCATTCCCATTCTGTTTGTGCCGAGTGCAGTGTAAATACCTGGCAAAACCAGACTCAGCCCCTCTGTTCCAAGTGAAAGCTGGAGGTTTTCGGGTGAGTGCAAACACAGAGCTAGAATGGGTCCCCGAGGTAAGGGTCAGTGATAACAACCCATCCCAATCCTAACCACTGCTGAGTTTCCTTCCATGGTGCAGCCAGGTCAAGCCTGGGAGGAGGCTGAGAGGAAGCCATGAGGGAACAGATCTTTGGAAGAGTCTCCTTGCAGGTGTCAAGCCTTTGAGAGTGCAGCGTTTACCTGTTTAACAGTTCAGTCAGCTGCTTTATGGGATGTTTGGAGCTGAACTCAATGTCCTGTTGCAGAAAGCTTATTTTCAGTAATTCTTTAGCTCCAGGGCTAAGTCAAGCAGCTGCTGTTGATGGTTCTCATTCTGTGCCAGCTCCGGAGCTGTGCTCTGTCATTTGTGCGCAGCTGATGTGCCCTAAATTAACTTTCCTTTTAGAAATACTTATTCCAAACCTGGACTTTGTTTTTCTTCTTGGTTTCACTCAGTTTGTTCTGAACCTGAACAAGTCCTTGTATGAGCAGAACTGGGAGCAGAGCATGTGGATAGGAAGAAGTGGTGAGGAACAGGTGGATGCTGCTGAAACTATCCGTGCTGCAGGAGGGAAGGCTCATTAAACTGCAGCCCAGTGGGTGTCTGAGTGAAGTTTTGAAAAGCTTTAACAGTGAAGGTGAGCAGAGCGATGCAGAGAGGTGATTTAGCTCGTGGAAGAAGTTTGAGAAAGCACTGACTTAACAAAAAACTGAAGTGCCTTTGTAGTAGTTTTCTGAGTGTGTGTGATGGAATAAGATTGCTGTTAACAGAGTGCAGACAGTGAGGTGCAGGATGATAACATCAAAAAGAGGAAGGGGGAAGCACAGCTCCAGGTATATGGATGAGTCAGAATGCCACAAGAGGAATATCTTGGAAGATTTAGGTGTAGATTGGATTGGACAACGTAAGAAGGAATCCAAAAATAATACCTGTATAACAGGACAGGGGGATGATAATTTCATTTTTGACTGGGAGTGTGTTTCTCAAGGTAGAAGGTTTAGAGGCTACATGACTTCCTTCTGTACCTCTTGTTTCTTGGTAACTGCTCTAAAAGCTGAGTATCCAGACTGAATGCACCATGGCAGTTCTGGTGCTTTCCATATGACCTTTAAAACCTTTTACTCATTCCTTTCCACACTATTCCCACTCCCTTCAGAAGTAGTTAATTTTGTTCTTTCTTTTTTGTTTTACTTTTCATTTTTTTTTATATGGCATCCTTTTTCATGAATGATCCCAACTTACCAAATAACTCAGATTTTGTGGCTGATCTGTTTTCTCTTTATCTTTGTGGTGATTGTAATTTCCATCAGTTTATGTGTTTTTTTAATTTTTCTTCATTCTTTTTTAATTCTTTCTTCTGTAGAAAATAGAATGCTTGGGAAAATATTTTATTTCAAGTAATGGACAGCCAGCCTGAACTGGCTCAAAATCTTTCTTCTGAGAAATCTTAGCAACATTTAAGCTGATTTTCTGCAGGCAGGTGGATAATGGATTGTGCCAGGAAGATCTTTGTGCTTGTAGCAGGCAGTTAAAGCATTTGATTTGGTCAGTGCTTGTTAGTCCTGGTAAAGACTAAGAAAAGGTAAAGGTAAAGCAGTAAAACGTTATTTGGAGTGGTTATTTTGGTCACCTGAATATTGATGTTAGTCTTTGCCAGTTGTTCCACATTTAACTTGGGGGGGGCAGATATTCTTATATCTCACTTTCAGTTTTTTTTGTAGCAGTGAGCATAGTTCTATTGATTTTGGAGGGGGCAAATATTGGATGAATATGCTCTATATTGATACTTTGGAAAAAGTGAAAATTTACTGAACAGTTTTCTACAAGTTACCTGCAAGGCTAAACATTCTTTCTGCATGGATTAAGTCTGAAGTCATAATAAAATCACAGTTTGAATGGAGATGTATGTAAACAGTAATTGATAATTTCAGTGTTTCTCTTCAGTTGTTTATTGCTGCATTCATAGTGTTAGTAAAAAGCTGGACAAAAATATCCATCATCATTCAATCTATTAATTTCTACCCTCATGCATGCTTTTGAAGAAACCCAAAGTTATACATGGAAGTTGGCACATAAAATCATGAGGTGGAACATATTATGTTAATATTTGATGTTAAACTCTCCCCCTCCCTTAATCTGGGATGCCATAGGTATACTTTCAGGAAAGATTTCAAGCAGAACATGGTTGCCTGATGGGAACTTAGACTCACTGCAGAAATGTAACAAAGAAAGAAGAATTCAAATGTTAAACTGAAATGCCTCTGTAATCAAAATTTGTGTTTTAAAAAATTTTAGAATATTTATATGAAGATACAATTATTCATATTTGAGAATAATTATATGAATTAGCAAATTTAGAAGAGTTAGTTTTCCATTTATAGGGCAATAAAAGTATAGTCAAGCTCTTCCATGGTGCAGTTGTGATATTAAAAACTTTTCCCAAACACTTTAAAAGTCGTGTGCTCATCATTTACAAAAAATAAGCAAATGACCAAAGAACTAGAGAGACAATTTGCATAATACTGTTGTAGACTTCTCTCTTTATAAAAGAAATAATTATTGGATTGAAAAGAACTGCTGATTTGCCTAAATGCTGAATTTCCCGTTTGTACAGCAAACTTTATGTGGCATGAAATCTTAAATGATTGAGAAATCTCATCTGGGACCTGCAAAGGCAAAGCTGGAAAAAAAAGACAGTTCTAGAGACAGTGATTTCTTGGTTTCCTTCATGGAATTACAGAACTGTTAAGGTTGGTAAAGATCTCTGAGACCATTGAGCGTAATCATGGATTTGATGGCAAATTTATGGTGAATTTGAACTGTGGGATTGACAAAGGAAAAGCCTGGGCCTGTTATTCCATGCAAGAAATAATTGCATCAGATATATTATTTTTTTAAAATTTGGAATTTAAAAAAAAGGTTGATTTTTTTCCCCTCTCTTTCTGTTATAATAGATCCCTCTAAGCTTTAGAGTAATAGCCCTTAACGTAGCCAGGAATTCAAACCAGCAAGTTCATTAGATAAGTTCCAGTTCAGTGGCACCTGAAATTTCCTCCCAGCTCTTCCTCCTCCAGTTCAGTTCTGACTGAGGCTAATAACAGTTTGTTAATTCGTTCACTCCAGAATAAAATGAGGAAATGAGGAGCTGCAGTTTGCAGTGAACCTGTTTAGTCCCTGTGTTTCGCTGCCACATTTCAGGCACCGCTTGTGGTTCACGTCCTCTTGTCCTTGAAGTGTGCAATGGGAGCAGCTTGGGAGATGCAGCTTTTGTGCTACCTCAGGATGAAAGGGATGTTCAGGCTGCACCCAGGAAGTGGGGCTGGAGCAGGAGCCCTTTGTAGGAGCCCCACATCTACAAACCAGTAAAGCACGTTTTTTTGAGCATCTCTTAGATGCAGGAAATGGTTCAAGTAGCCCAGCACTGCAATGCATGAAGAAATGTTGATGAGTCATGGAATCATGGAATGGTTTGGGTTGGAAGAGACCTTGCAGAACATCCAATTCCAACCCCTGCCGTGGGACACCTTCCACTGTCCCAGGTTGCTCCAAGCCCTGTCCAACCTGTCCTTGGACACTTCCAGGGATCCAGGAGCAGCCACAGCTTCTTTGGGTTCTCTGGTCCAGTGCCTCACAACCCATTTAGAAATTTGTTCCTAAAATATAATCTAAACCTTCCCTCTTCCAGTTTGAAGCCATTCAAACTTTTGTCCTGTCCCTCCATCCCTTGTCCCCAGTCCCTCTCCCGCTCTCCTGGAGCCACTTTAGGCCCTGCAAGGGGCTCTGAGCTCTCCCTGGAGCCTTCCCTTTTCCAGGTGAACATTCCCAGCTCTCCCAGCCTGGCTCCAGAGCAGAGGGGCTCCAGCCCTTGGAGCATCTTGTCATATGGCAAAAGTCCTGGGATGAGATGAAATGTGAGACAAGATGACCAGACAGTTTTTTACCGTGATGTTGCTGAGGCAGCACTGGCAGGCAGTGCTGGGCAGGTTCCTGCTGAGATGCCAGTGTGTAGTAAACTTGGATTATCAACTGGAATACGAAAAAAATTATTTCAGTTACAGCTCAAATTAGATTTCTGAGGAGCACATCCAGCTGGTTCTGCTGTAAGAAAAAGAAATGGCTTGCAATGTGGTTTTTGTTTTTAATTTATTTGAATTGAGTTTTGGACTATAGCCAAGCCTAGTTGTGTTAAGTTTTGTTGACTGTGGGTATGAAGGTGATGCTCTTGGAGAGTGTAGATCAGAAATCTGTAAGTGAATTTACAAATTCTGTTTTCTAAGAGAAATGGGTGATAATTCTTTTTTTGAAGTGATACCACAATTTCCTGTCTAAAAAAATATAAAAAATTGAAGTATGTATTTTCATGAGACAGCCTTTCTGAGTAATTGCTTAATCTGCTCCTTTTTTTTTTCAGTGTGTATAATTATCATCATACCATTGCCAGCATTATTTAATTTCTGTAATTATCAGTATTAAAATGAAAAGCCTTGGTTTTTTGTCAGGCATTTTAGCTGATTTCTCCTCTGACAGATTTCTCTTTCCTCCTTTGGTCTGTTTATTGAAAAGATTGGCAGTTCTGTAGAATACGGAGTTTGTACATGCACAGTGTAATTATTTCTTCCTTAATATATGAAAATCACTCTTTTAGTTCTGATTACTCCTGTGTCATTCCAGAGTTTCAGAAATGGGATATTGGGCGTGTGGTTTGTGTTACTGTGGCACATGGCTGATGGGTGCTGGGTTCAGATGCAACCTGCTCCAGGATTCCGTGCTCTTTTCCAACACACGTTTGGAAAATACCGGGGGTTTGTAATTTCTACAGCATGGAAATGTAGCTTTGAGATGTTTTATTAAACCAGGAGATAAGGAAAATGGGGGTTTGGAGGAATCATACTCACATCTTTGTTTAGTAAGACGTGCTGAGTTGACAATCCCTATCCCAGTAAGTGAAGGTGCTCAGGCTGGGAGCTGGTTGGAGAATCTTTCTTTGAGGCAAAGTTAAAGGTTACATTTCCAACCACATTTGTCCAAGTCCAGCTCAGTTTTCAGATCCCAAAAAATGACTTCTCCTCTAACTGAATCTACTGACAAAGCTGCCTGAAGGACGCTGCTCTCACCCTCAGCATTTTAGGTCAGAGAGATTTTTCTGCTTTGGCCTTTGGAATTACTCAATCTCTTACTATTGGAAGTTGGATTGATCGGTCCTTTTCTCCTTCCCCCAGGTCCTGCTTTAGGAATTCACTGAATTATTCCTGTTAAAATCTGTCCCGTCCTTGCTCTCTGAAACAGCAATGACCAGGGCAGTGACTGTGCTTCTGTGCTGGGCACTGGTGAGGCCCCACCTTGAATGCTGTGCCCAGTTCTGGTCCAAGGCAGACATTGAGGGGCTGGAGAGAGTCCAGAGAGGGGAATGGAGCTGGGGAAGGGTCTGGAGCCCCAGGAGCAGCTGAGGGAGCTGGGAAAGGGGCTCAGCCTGGAGAAAAGGAGGCTCAGGGGGGACGTTGTGGCTCTGCACAACTCCCTGACAGGAGGGGACAGCCGGGGGGTCGGGCTCTGCTCCCAGAGAACAGGGACAGGAGGAGAGGGAACGGCCTCAGGCTGGGCCAGGGAGGGTTTGGGTTGGCCATCAGGAATAATTCCCTCACGGAAAAGTTGTTAAGCATTGGAAGGGGATTCCCAGGGAGGTGTTGGAGTCTGTATCCCTAGAGTTGTCCAAGGAAGAGCTGGATGTGGCACTCAGTGCTCGGGGCTGGTGACAAGGTGGGGATTGGTCACAGGTTGGACTCCATCCTCTTGGAGGTCTTTTCCAATCTAAATAATTCTGTAACTTTTCTGATTCCCATGCAAACCAGTCACGATCCACAGGAGGCAAAACATTAATGTCACCCCAAGGAGCCAAACTCAAATTTACAAGGACTGAAATAAAGGCCAGCAGGGACATATTTTATCCCACCTTTCCTTTGGAGGCATCATACACGAGAAGGATGCTGAACTGCCTCGTTGGAATATATTGCTCATCTTTGTCTCAAGAAGTTCTGTTACATTTAAACTTGTTAAAATCCAGAATGGCTTCAAGTGACTGCTTTAGAGCTACATTTTAGTGTCATATTTTTTTCATTTTTTTGGAAAGAAGGATAAAGTTTGAAAATAACTGTAGACACTAGCCTAGACTGTTGAATAATGGTTGGACAGAGCAGAAATAAATTGTAAACATAATTCTTTTCCTTGAAAATCTCCAAGCTTCATTTAGTAGAGATACTCATAGGTAGTTAAAGAATAATAAAGAAGTCTTGCCCTAACAGTAAATGGTTACAGCATCATTATTATTTCACTGTATTTTTCTTCCTCACCATATGTTTCCAGATAACACACAGTGGATAAAGTTTTTTAATTTCACTTTGTTTGGATTAGTAATATTCCTACAAACACGGATTACTTGTTCTGTATTTGATATGGAACATGATAGGCCACTGGTATGGAAAGGGAAGTAACAGATACTTCTGTGTTTTTCTTTTTAATTATTAGGTAGTGTAAAAGAGCACAGGAATGCCACGTGCAAATCTGTGTGACATAAGCACAGGCTGCTGGCAGCCACAACTTACATTTGAAAGGCCATCAGCACTTCTCTGGGATTTTTTTGCTGATGTTTTAGGCAGTGGAGCTGTGTCTTAAACACTTCTTGCTCAGTTTTGCTGTGGGGTAATTCTTGATGCACAAGGCCCAAAATTGAAGCAGTTAGAGCAGGAGAAGACCTATCAGGTTTTGTGGCTGATTTTTTTTTTGACAATGCAGGATTGGTACCCCTTAAACAATGTTTTCAAATGTGTGCCTGTTGTAATCACAAATGATCTTTCCAAAAGTTTTTTCCACAGTTTCTAAATGCAGATCACCATAGGAAAGGCATCCTGTATCTCAATTTTTGTAGTTTCCTTGTTGTACTTCCCATTCATATTAAAGAATTGCGATTAGAAAAAAAATAGGTTCAAGTTTGTTCCATTTTTCTCCTCATCAATTACTTTTCTAAAGGCAAATCATTCTTCTTGATCAGTGACCTCTAAAACCAGTTGATTTACATTTAAATACTGTCATTTACATTCCTAATAAAAGGGGAATAAAAGGGCCACAATATTCACATTGAAACATTAGTTTTCATCTATCACTGTAAAAACAATTTATTCTAAGCATCATATCTATGGAAAATACTAACATTAAAATTGAAATTAGAAGTCAATACTTGAAAACTAACATAATGTCATTATATTCTACATTTTATTTCTCATCCTCCCCTTTGCCTGCTTATGAGCTGTTTAAATTCTTTCACCTAATTTTTAATTTTTTAGAATAATTAGCATTTAAACAGTGCTGGATACTATTATTTGATAGACTTGATTTTTTTTTTTGTTTAACTTTTGGATGGAAATTTTAGTTAACGTACAGAACATTGGCATTTAAATAGTTCTTATTTTAAGATATATAATATATATGCAGGATGAATGCATTACTTTTCTTACTGTTTAAATCTGTGTAACAAATGTTATCTGTAGCTGTAAATGATTTTATTTATTTTTTGGGTATGTATGTATATTATAATTTTAATTTTCCTTTCAGTTTTAGAAGTGGGAGATTTCTGGTTATTATACTGATTTTTTTTCTTTAAATGCTGAAATGAATAGAAGAAACAAAACTTTCCAGCATTTTCAAATACCATTTAGAGCCTGAACCTTGAATGACGGTGTGGAATTAGACATGACATAGATGTGATATAAATTCCAAAGCTGGAACATAAATCAAACTGTGATTTAGAGTATATGCATAGCACTAAGAAATGCAGATGGAGTTGTGACCTCGAGAGCTCCTGCTGAGAATAAAGGGCATTTTTACATTCTGCCTCTCTCTGTTTATTTTGCATGGGGGTAATAAATATAGGATTGGCTTTAGATTTAATCTATTACTTATTAGAAAAACCAACCAAACAATAAAATACGATTTTGAAAAGTGTTCCTGGGTAAAATTTCCAAAAGCTTGCTAAAAGGAATCTATAAAGGGGTTTTATCTTCAGCTTCATTATGAATTGATGAACTTGCAATTTAAATCAGTTTTGCTCATTAATTTTCATGTTAGTGAGCTGAAGTTCATTGTATTGATCAGAAGTTCTAAACCTGATGTGAATAAAATCTATAAGTGCTATAAGAGAACAAACACTGGTGTTGATCTCTGATGTGATTTCTGCTTCAGATTAACAGATTTTGTTAATTTGCTCTGATGAAAGAGATCTGGGCAGGTTTAATAATTCATGTTAAAGAACAGGTGTCAAGGACACTGAGTGACACATCCGGTCTCACTGATTCTAATTTTTGAGGCTCAATTTAAGACAATATTGGTAACTGACTAACAGACACTGCCTTTTATATTATTTTGAAATCATCTCTCAGGGAGATGAGGCCAGGTTTCACTCCAGAGCTGTGTTGGGCAAAGATGAGGAAGGTGGAGCAAATTCTGTTGCAGCTGCCACTCGCCCATGGGCAGATTTTTGGATTTTGCATGTAGATGTCTGAGTAAAAATGACAGAACCAGCCATATTTCAGTTGCCCCTGGAGAAATTTTGGAAACTTGCTGGGAAGCTGGAGAACAGCACGTTTTAAACTCATTTTTTGTGCAGGTTTGGAAAAGGATTTCTTTGGTCCTGCCTTTCCTCCCCACTCCTTTCAGGAGTCAGTGTTTCTTTCTGTTTTGTGTTATTTTTAAGTGACCTCTCTCTCTAGAGTAATCAGCTGACTGCTTGATTAAAATTGGATGTTTTGCATAATCAAATGTGCTTTTTGGCCCTTTCTTGCTTTGATGTTTGGTTTTAGTGGAGACCTCAGTGTTGCTGCTGCTGCTCCAGGTATTTGGAGGATTTGGAAGTTCTAGTGAGTAGGATTTGGTTTCATTTTGATGGGCATTAATACCTTCCTGTAACTGATAATTTTTGAGAGGTTGATGTGGTAAAAGAGAACCTAAATTGTGCTTTCTATACTTAGTCTTTTCACATTCTAATTTCCCTTTTTTTGCTTTATGTCACCATTATTTATAGACCTTTCAGTGTGAATAATTTACAGGTTTTTGGACTTTAGTACATTGGGATATATTTGGTTTTCCTGGCTCTGTGATATTTTAATTTTTAAGTCAGTGGTTAAAGGAGCAGAGGGACACCTTGGAGAATCCTCAATGCCCTGATTTTCTTTCTGCTTTTTGTAAAGCTTCTGTACTCCCTTCAGTCAGTAATTTTGATTTTTCTATGACTTTATGATCCTTCTTAGATAAACATATTGCACTCTTCCACTTTCCACCATTCCTTTTCTCTTGAAGCTTACATGAATTTTCTGTTGTTGAACACATCCCCTTTAAATGTAGGAAAACTTTGATAAGGATGAGCCAACCTAAATCAAAGGTTGAGGTCTTTGTCACTTGTCTGTCCCTACCAGTACATGTGAGGATTATTTCTGAGGCTGGAAACACACTTGTCTGTGTGCTTTTAATCAGTTAACAGTTTCTGTGGCCATTCCGTTACGAAAACACTCTTTGTCTTGGTTTTGATTGAAGACTTCCCTTTTACCATTAACTGTTTCTCAGATGTTGCTGGAACATTGGATGCTTTGATGTCTCTGCATTTGAGTGCCATTACCTATTAATGATTTTAATAAAAAACCTTGTCCATCAATAACCTTTAGTGCCTTAAACACAGAAATCTCTTAGACTGGCTGTTAGGAACTTTGAGGTAGCTTCAGTCACATTGTTTACGTATCCCTAATTATTATTTTTTCAGATCTGTCATCTGAAGTCCTACAGAATGAGGAGAAAATGGGCTTAAGATAGTGTCTCTTGTGTTTCCAGCCACTATTTCATGTGGCATTCTGCTCTGAGTGGGGCTAATTTGGAGCTCTGCTGATAACAGATAAAAGTACTGATAAATACTAGATAAATACTGATAAATACTCTACTGTGGGCTCCTTCAGCAAAATTCAGTATTGCAGCAAAGAACAAATTTATCCAGGAATAATTAAGTTTTTGACACGAATCTGGTGGCTTCAACAGAAGGACAAGTAGGTCGTGTAAAAAGAAGTGAACAACAAATTGCTTGTGAAGTGTCTGCATTCTTCTGGTTCTGTTCTCTGGTCTGGTTTACCCACTTAGCTTGACTTTGCTTGTGTAAGTAAAATTATTCTTGGAATGTGCCTTCGTTCCTATATCAGGGGAGTTCCCTAGTAGGAAGAGGCAATGAGATTTTGCAGTGTTGGATAGGAATTTTGTCCTGAGAAGAGCTTTTCCCCTTTTTCCTGTCAAGAAAACCAGTACCAATATATTTTGTAGTAGGCAAGAATATAGCCAGGTGTATCTTAAGTAAATAATCTCACTGAAATGAGTTTATTCTGGAGTATCATGTGTCTTGTCAGCTCTGATGTTATAAGGATAAATATCCCATATTTTAAGACTAAGATTATAGTAAAGATTTGCACAAGTAGAATCAAAATCTCTTCTGAGATGTTTGGAGCTGATAGTTGGTACTTGTTCATCCAAAAGAATGATTATGCTCTACACAGTACACTGATAGTAATACCTTGTCATGAGAGAGCAAAGTGTGCAAATCCCCAAAGATTTGACAAAATTAATCTACTCTAAACCGTAAAAAAAATTCTAAATGGAAAAAGATATTAAAAACCCCCATTGCACTCAACTGTTCTTTACTTCTGTATCTTTCTGCTGTGGAAATTATTTTTTGATGTAAAGATCTGTATAAATTCTATTTTTACATGTTCTCACTGTAGATGATTCAAATATTAAAGCAAATTCTTGCTTGTAATGAATTTAGAATCACGGTTCCTCTAGGGATCATTCGTTTGGTGAAGTTAAGTTTTTAATAATAAGTTCCTATGAAATTCTTCATGCCCAATATTAATATTTCCACTTGAACACAGATAAAGCCAGATTAAAAAAAAAAAAAGATAGATAAAGAAAAGCCTTGGTCAAAGTCCATAAAATTTTATGGTACAAATGACTGAACTGTGTTCCTTGGAATAGTTGCTATGGAAATTCATTTTTTTTCTGCTGGGTTTTTGTTGTGTATGCAATGAGGCATTTAAATAACAGAAGAGCTTACAGAGAAAGTTTGAAAAGTAGGATTTAACCTTTTAGTGGAAGTACTCAGCATAATCATCACATCCTGGGTCACTTAGCACTGTCCCATCCCTTTTGGCTTCAGGGGTTCTGCTCACAAATTGTCTCTGCACTTCAGAGTTAGTGGTATAATAGGAAATAGGAAAATTTGGCTAAAGAGAATAAACAGGCCACATTGGATGTTGGCTTTATGGTCACTGGTTTTATTTCTGACTAAGAATAAAGTTCAGTTTTGCTAAATCTATCACACTTCATCAGCTTGCTATTATAAAGAGAACCGAAAGGAATCCAAATTCACCCTCCCATTTATTTGTCTTTTTGATACGTGCAGAATTAATTTTATTTCCAAACATTTAAATGCACTGGGCTCAGTGTATGTTTGACTTAAAAACAAACTAGTAAAAATGCAATTACGATCATCAGGAACTGTCAACAAAAAGGAACACGTCTTTGAAATGCTGGATTGATGGCAAAAGGTAGTTATAGAAAAGTTTTTGAAAACTACTAAGAGAAGAAAGAATTGGGACAAGTCATCTGCTACACTGAATTTAGAAGTATTCTCCAAAGGTTGTTAATAAAGCGATAATGTGTGTGTATAATAAAAAAGGAAATGGGAAACTGGAAAAAAATAGCTGGCTTTCAAAAAGAGTAGGGGTTAAATCACATTTGAGAATTTTTGGTGCTTTTCAGCACCATGAAGTCATCATCAATCTTGTATAATAGGAAGTCAAATTTTATACTGATTGAAGGCAATAGAGAAAATTACTGATGGTTTCAATAAAGCAGGTTTAGAGCCCATATCTTGGTATGTAAGGGGAGAAAGAAATCTGCTCTTGTGAGATCCTCTCGTGTCTGGCACACTCCTGAATTGCCGAGCTCCTGATGAATCCTATCTCAATCTGCAGCACTCAGGGTCACAATTGTAACTTAAATGTGGTGGATTGACTAAAGCACCAGCAAGTATAGCCTAAAAAGAAAACTAAGGTTATTTCAAATAATCTGAAGAATGAGAATGGATGAGACTCGAGTATCAGGTTCTTCATTAGGTTCATGATAAAAAGTCTGCAAAAAATCCAATTGGAATCTAGTTTGTCTTTGAAATTCATGTAACATGTAAGTAGTTTTTGAATTTTATTTTGCCAAGGTTTTTAATGAATCTACTGAGATAGCATGACTCAAACAAATAATAAATCGTATGAATTGTTTCAGTTATTGCAAATAACTTCAGCATTGAGAAACTCAGGAATTCAACAATGCCAAGTGCAGGTCAGAGCAATCCCAGGCACAAACACAGCCTGGGGTGGCCCTGCTGGAGCAGCTCTGTGGAAAAAGGGCCTGAAAGAGCATTTCCAGCAGGTCAGGGAGTGATCCTGCCCCTCTGCTCAGCCGTGGAGGCACGTCTGGGGTGCTGTGTCCAGCTCTGGG
>WAAE01012924.1:96387-215584 GCA_013400495.1 Nicator chloris
CCTGTCTGTCCCTGGGTGTCCCAGTCTGTCCCTGTGTGCAGGGAGAGCCAGAGCAGGGCCCGGGCTCTGCTCCAGGCCCAGCAATGGCACCAGAGCCACAGGCAGGGACTGAGCCCAGGGAGTTCCACCTGAACATGAGTCAGAACTTCACTGTGCAGTGACCAAGCACTGAACAGATTGTCCAGAGAGGCTGTGGAGTCTCCTCCCTGGGGATATTCCAGAGCTGCCTGGACACAATCCCATGCCCTGTGCTCTGGGATGGCCCTGCTGGAGCAGGGAGGTGGCACCAGGTGACCCCACTGTGGTCCCTTCCAGCCTGATCCATCCTGGGATTCTGTGAGTTGAGTTTAAAAATTTGCAGGTATTTAAAAAGTCTGATATCTAATGAAAAGTAATGATAATAGAAGCCTCCTTTTTTTTTTAATTAATGAGCTGCCAGTCACTTCAATAACCAAGTCTTACTTTGAGTACACCAAAATTTGATTCTAAATGTAATATATATCTTAGATTTAGAAAGGAATTCTCTTTTCTTGCATAACACAGTAGCTGTATAGCTGAAATCATAACATTGAATGTCTCACAAAAGCAATTTATTTATTCTGTCCTTTGGCAAGCTGGAAACGCTATTTGTCTGTTGCAAAGAAAGAGAATGGCACAGATGAGGTGGCATCTTGAAATTACTAAAAGAAAGCGAAAGCTGAGGAAGGATTTGAAACAAAATTCTGTGGCTTCTACTCCAGTGTAACACACACTAAGAAGGAAAATGACCTGTGGTGGGGCTGGCTCTCAAAAGGTCTCTGAGAAGAAGAGAAAGGTGAGTGTGAGGTGTGGGAGTTGTTCTGATAGTAACAGCTCCCTGCAGGCTTCTGGCCTTGGGTAGGATGAGGGATCCTGGACTGGGCTGCATCTTTTCACGTGGACACTGCAGAGTCGTGAACTCTGCAATCACCACAATTTATTTTATTTCTGGCTGCCATTACTTCCATCCATGAGTAGGTTGCCTTCATCTTGCTGTAGTTGGAGCCACCTCCTATTAACGGGCTAAGCTAATGTTCTTCTTGGCTGAAAAATTTGGGCACCATTGAGCTGAAGAGTCATCAAAAAACGGAACTATTTCCTTGGAGCAGTCACCACCATTATTGCAAGATTCCCTGTTAATCAACACAATTTAGTGAATTGCATCACTGGCATCCAGAACTGTCACTTTCTGTAGACAGCCAGGCTCACTGGTGGAATCTGTGGGATGGATACTTTACAGGTTATGATCCCAGAAGGATTTATAAATAACTCCAGCTTCACTGGGAGGTGGTATCTCTGACTGGCATTAGTGGTGTAATTCAAAGTTATGTATGAGTGTGGAGGTTCTGCATTGAAATAAATGTTCCTGAAAGGTCAAATGGAATGTATGCAGTCAGGTCTGGCCCTGTTCCCAGATTTTATGAATGAAAACATAATATTGGGCTTGTAAAATCATATCCTTTCTCTTTTAGTGGAAAGTAGTTGTTTTAGCATACTTCCTTTAGAATTTGTAACTGCTTGTGTAATCTGGTGTGAAAAATGAGCTACTTTGCTGTTCTGTTTCCTTGGGTACAAGGTTGTCTTCTGTGTGGTCCTTTTTTCAGATGATCGCTTCCTTTGTGTTACAGAGGGAATGCCATGCTCACATTTTGGCATGAGTAAACATCTGTGTATCCATGGCAGATACTGAAACTCTTTCTGTCCAAAACCTTGTTCAGATGTCTCCTTGATACCAGGTCTTAGGTTTCCACAGATGGCAAAGGAAAACAACAAGAACAACAACAAAAACCAAACCAAAAAACCCAACAAACTGAAAAAAACCCAAAAAACCCAATCCAAAACTAACCCCACAAAGCACCCAAACCAACAACAAAACCAAAAAAACCCCTCATAAACACCCCCCTGCAAAAGCAACCAAAAAACCCAGAAAAAATAAAAAGGGGCATATTAATGCAGTTTTCTGCAGTACAAGAAAATGACTTGGAAATTTCTGTGGGAGTTACACAGCATGAAGCAAAGCTGAAGTGCTTTATAATACCAGAGTCCTAAGTGAAGTATACATATTTTACCTTGATTTGTTCTGCTTATTATTTTATGAAGTCTAGCTTTAATTTTTTTTTTATCCCCCAACACCTTTCATGAAAAATCTCAAAGATCACAATGTGGCTGTCAGTGGGAACTTTGCTTTTTGTTTAGCTTTTCAAGAGTTGCTGGCGTATTTTAATTACTTTTCCCTTCCCGTTGTACCTTCCAAAGTAAATATTCATTTGAGAACCTCGCTCTGTATTTTGCTTTAAACCTAGTTTTGAGCGTTTTATCGTGTACAAATTACCTTAATTATCTGTTGAGTTTCTACCCAGGTTATAGGAAAAGTAGCTGCTTAAAAAAATCAAAGTGTGGCACCGGTTTGAAGGCAAATGTGTGCTCTGTGCCCAGAGGATTTCACTGTGGCTGGTGGTGGAGTCATTAATCACATATAGTTCCTTATTTTCCTGACAAAGGAGGGAAGAATGGGAGTTCAGTAAATGGAGGTTTCAGTGATTTGAGTGGGAGAATGCTCTGCCTTTTGTTTTGCTTTCGTGAAATTGAAAGTGCCATTCAGCTTTATCTGGAAGTTCCATCCAGCACTCTCAGGTTCATGAGTTTTAGTGGTGCACTGAGCAGGAATAATGTTGCATTTGAAACAGAATTATTGTGCCCTTCAGTTACTATATGTGAGCCTGGTTCAAATTCTGCAGCGTTTCAGCGGAAGCGAAGGAGACCTTGGTGACGCAAATGACAATTTCAATACTTGGTTAAATATCAGGAAACACAGATCTCTTCAAAGAACTAATAAAATCTTCCAAAACATAAATGCTGTTTTCTGGAGGAGGCTGTGCAGACCAGAAGATATGCAAATATTGGATTTAAAGGTAATTTGTGTAAGCTAACACTGCTAATAATTGGAATTTACGTATGTGCTGGCATATGGGAAAAACTAATTAACCGCTCATGCCTAATGTTGCATAATACGAACTGGTAACTTGCAGGCAAATGCATGAAAAACTCATCAGGTTCTTGTAAGCAGGAGCCATGATTCAGATTTTGGGATTCAGGCTGGGTGCTGGAGCCTTCTGTGGGATCAGCAGCGTGCAGTGTTGGGCTGTCCGTGAGCTACATTAAAAAAAAACAACCCTGAGACAAATCCCATTTCAGCCCTGGACTGTGTGAGCGGAAAACTCTGAGGGACTCCTGGGAAATGAGATTGGAGATGGGCTGTGGCACTCTCAGCCCTGGCTGGAAATCCTGTAGGCACCGGAAAGCTGGGAGTGGGCAGTGGGAAAGGCAGGTAATGCCTGGAACGTCCCAAAATTATGGCTTGAAATAGCCTTTGAAACAGAATTGAAATGACTTTGAAATTTCCTCGTCCAGCAGTCATAGGGAATGTCTGATTTTGAATGCAAAATGCAGAATTATGCATGAAAAAAAAAGATATATATGATTTCAAACCAGTTACATGCAATTTTTATTTAAACCCTTCAGCAATTGTCACTTCAGAGAAGGAGGTAGAGCGTGTAGAGCTGCTGATACACAAGTTAGGGCTCCTTCTTATTTAACCATGAAAGGCACAAAAATGTTGAATTGTCTCCTATGTTAGAAAGCCAGCTTGTACAGTTTTGTGTTCCTAATAATATTTATCCATATATTATATTCTTCTTTGATGGATGTGGAAGTTTAGAGCAACTTGTCAAATGGCTCTTTTTAATTTCAGGAAGAACTATAAATGCTTTTCTGTTCCTTTTAACTAGAAGGAATAACTTGAATTTCCTACTTCACTTAAAAGTACATGTACTTTTTTATTTGTTTGTTTTGCATTTGGGGAGAGTCAGAATAAAGAAAAAAAATTGAATAATTCCTAAATCAACAACAATTTTTCAGCCATATAAATATATTTAAATTATCTCCCAAGAAGGGAAATTAAATATTTAGTATATAACTGTGGATTTCCATACATTTTCAGCTGTAATTTTAGGCTACAGTTTACAGCAACAGTACAAAATTATACCATTGAGACAGAGTAATTTATGAGATGTGTTTGTAGTTTTGCAGCTGATAAGGACAGGATATGAAAAGGAAGAATCACAGCCACAGTGCAATGAAGTGACAAAGGAGACAATTTATGTGATTCAGACAGGATGGCGCAGAAGATTGTTTCAGAGAGCAAGGTCAACTGTGTACAAAGCTGCTCCTGAAAATGTTACATTTAAATTAATTAAGTTTATTTTAATGGAACTCAAAGTGACTGGGTCCACACCGGGTATGGCTTTTATCTGCCCAGGATAACTGAGCTACTTTTCATTCCTCTGCCTCTGGCTGGTAAAATGAAACATTATCTTAAGGCATTCTGAGAGAATGGATGATGGATAGATAACTCTGAATAAGAGTAAGAAACAGCAGTGGTGATTAGAGCGCTGATTGTATCAAGAACATTTAAGAAATTACCATTTTTCCCCTCCTCTTATGCACTTGTCTCACTGATGGCAGGATCAAAATGAATTCCACAAAATCTCTTCTGATTTTGTGCTTTCTTCTCAGGCGTGAATACCGTGTTTTGAGAGGAAATACAGAGCATCCAAATTATGAATGGGAAGAGATAAGTTTGTGTCTCTCCATCTGAAGAGAATTGTGTAGGACATGCAGAAGGTGACATGAGGGAAGATGAATGCTGAAGGTCTGCTCCCTTTAGGTCATCCCATTCTCAGAGGCAGTGCTGCCTTTGTGCTGAGATGACTACAAATGAGAGAAAGGCCCAGGACACAACATAAATGATGCCAAATAAGTGCTATCAGTGTGTCTGATAATGAGAAATATTTACAATAACGGCATGATTTGGTCTGCTTGAACGTAGGCTTTGAGCGTGAGGTTTCACTGGCAATAGAAATAAAATATTTCACCCTTTACTAATTGTACTTTTTATTATTATTTTTGTAGGAAAAATTATAAGCTGAGTTGTCTTGGTTACAAATAATGCACACACACCTATTGCTGTGATATTCATGGCAAAAGCCTCTGACCCATAAATCTCATTTCCTGTATCGTAATTTTTACCGAATGCTACCTTAAATTACCCCGTTTAGTTGTCGATTTCAGGCCTGTGTTTGTGTGAACAAATTTTGCCACAGAGAAGTAGGCAAGATAACGTGAAATTCTGGAATTAGCATTTTGTCTGTTTCAGTTATAAACTGTATAACAAGGCTGGGATTCAGCGTATGTTAATAGGTTAGATTCATTTATGGATTTGATTAAATGTGCTCATTGTTGTGAAACATTTCGTTGCAAGTCTTGCATAGCTAAGATTTATCTTAGCATGGTAATTTAATTTACTCTGCTTACTTGCAATAAACTGGTGGAATTGCATAGAACTAGTTTTTTCTTCCAAAATTTTATCAGTTATTACCAATCCTTGCTTAAAAGTTTCCTTATGAGGCCAGCCCCGTGGTGATGTTCCCAAATTTGTATCTAACAAGGAATTTCAAAGTAATGGAAGTTCAGTACCTGGGGTCTCATACTATGACCTCATACATAATTAATTTTTCGCCCACTGTGAGAGTTTAGAATGGTTTTTTGTGATGGTAGAAATAGAACAGTAGTAGTTTATTGATATATTTTTGATTATAGTGTATTTTATATGTTTGGAATTAAATTAAAGTTTCTAAAGGCAAGTATTTTCTTATTAATATCTGGTTTCAGTTGAGTTTGCTCTGATTATATTAAAAAAATCCTGTTGCTGGTAGGAATGTTTGATTTCCTTTCTGTGATCTGAGGAAGTAATTAAGTGCTGTTAAATAGAATCCTATTTCTTGAAATGAGTTCACTTTCTTTTGAATTTCCTCATTAGCTGCTATCTTACAATTAAGTAATTGTGCAAGATCATCATGGATTAAAAGTAGTGTAGAGGATTTAAATGTGTATTTCTGCTTTTAGGAATCTGTGAACTATTGAGGGGCTAGGGAAGGGAAGAGGTGCAGAAAAAATTAGGAATTTTTGATTTAATATGACTTTTTTTTTTCCTGTAAAAAACTAAAAGGATAGTAAGGAGCTGATCAACCTGAATGGGACTTAAAGGTGGTTTTTGTATTTCTTTGCTGTCAGGAGGCACAAGGGCAGAGAAGGGGACAATGGGAAATAGCCACAAGTTACACCAGGGGAGGTTCAGGTTGGATAGTAGGAAAAAATTCTTCACTGACAGAGTGGTCAGGTGTTGGAAGGGGCTGCCCAGGGCTGTGCTGAGGTCACCATCCCTAGAAGTGTTCAAGAAATGAGTATATGTGGTGCTTAATATGGTTTAATGCCAATGGGGATACTCAGAGGTTGGACTTAATGATCTTGGGGACCTTTTCCAGCCTTACTGGTTCTGCTTCAGCAGAAAAGAAAAAGGCTTCTCTTCCTACCTGATAAATAGATCATGTTATGTGTATAATCTGTTTTCTCTGCTGTGTTTTCTACCCCTTCTGGCAGCAGTAGCCCATGGAGAGTTGTCTGAACCTCCCTCTTGTCAGGGTGTGAGAACATTGCCAGCAGAACAACTGTGTCACTGCCGTGTAGATAGTGGAGAAGAAAATGTCACCACCAGTTCAACCCTTCAGTTTTTTTTCCTGTGCCTGCCCTTCTCAGTAGCGATTCCTCACTTCCAGGAACATTGTGGGTCTGTGATGAGAAGTAATTTTCAGGAGTGCCTCTGTGCAAAGCTGAATGGTTCCTCTGTGTGCCTCTTTTAGTAAATGAAGCTGCTGATGCTTGAAAGGCAAATTGGAGCTGCCATCTCTGTGTTTCCCCTTGGATCCTCTGGGTTCCTTGATTCCTGACCCTCCCTGTCAGGGCAAAGCCATTCCTGCTCTAACAGCCTGGCACCACGTGCCCTGCTGCCTTCATCACACGGGAAGAGAAAAAAGAGGAGATTTATCTCACTCCTAAGAGCTGGCCCAGTCTTTTGTACCCTGGAGGTTTCCTTATCTGCTGGAGATTGTCTCCAAGTGATTTGTCTTGCTCTCCATGCCGGAGTAGGCAGCAGGCTGGGGTGTCAACAGTTTTACACTCCAGTTACTGAGGGGATGAAGTGGTTGATGCCTCTGAGAAGAACTGTAGGGAAGCCCTCCCTGATAGGTTTCCTGGGCTTCTCTCAAGCCTCAGGCAGCCTGCAGCTCAGCAGCTTCAGGGCAGTCTGTTAGGGGTTTTTTGGTCTGTTTTATGGGTTTTTTCCATTCTGTTCCCTTTCGTGAATGAATTAAGGCATTTTATGAGCTGATGTAAACTTCTCAACATCTGTAGTGCACTATGACAGGGAGTTCCCAAACCTTTCTGGGTAACGTCAAAAGGGTTTTGGTAATTTTATTTTTCCATTGGGAAAGACAAAAGCAAAACGTTTAATTTTATCCATGACATTACAAGTTATTATTATTATTATTTATTAGGAAAAGGTTCTTCCCCCAGAGGGTGCTGGGCACTGCCCAGGCTCCCCAGGGAATGGGCACAGCCCCAAGGCTGCCAGAGCTCCAGGAGGGTTTGGACAACGCTCCAGGGATGCACAGGGTGGGATTGTTGGGGTTGACCTGTGCCAGACCAGCAGTTGGACTTGGATGATTCTTATGAGAGTCTTCCAGCTCAGGATATTCTATGTTTCTATGATTTTAGGTTTTCTTTTGTTCTGCACTGGGAAGACTTCTTAATCTCTGTAGTTTTTCCTTGAAGTCCTTGACTGCCCTTGTTGCCACTGTATTCCTCTGTTCTGCAATATTCTTTGTCGGAAAGTGATGGCTAAATTATATTAATGATATGGATTTATAATGGCATAATGGTGTTTTCTGGTTTGTTCTTGTTCCCTTTTAGAATAATTCCTCACCTTATTTTTGTTGCTGCTCTGTGTTAAGCTGGCATTTACAGAAAGCTATTATAATTCACAGATTGCATTTCTGGGTTTTAATAACCAATTCAGAGTCCATCGTTATGTATGCAGGCAGGATCCTGGTCCTTCCTGGTTTTTATCACTTTGCATCTATCAAAGTTAAATTTAATCTGTCTTTTTCACTGCCATTGTAAGAACTTCAAAGCAATCCTGCTCGATGGTTCTTGTTTGGACAGAAGGAAAGAAGGGAGGAACAGGTAAATGATTAAAATCTGTGGGCTGGCATTTTGCATTTCAGTAATGCGTTCAGTCCTGAGATCAGTTAATTTATTGTCAGTAACTAGGTTTCCTGGAAACCTAAGAGGAGAGGGAAAGGACATGAAAGTAAAGGAAAATAATAAATGTTGGATTATCTGTAGTTTGAATTCTTCCTCTGTGGTGGATCAGAGAGGCAGCTTGAGATAGAGAAGTGAGAATGGAACCTGTAGCATTCCCAGCAACCTGATGCCTTCTGAAGGGTAATGAATAGATACCCAAAGAGGTGTGCTGCCAGTGTGTTATAACAGGGGTGGAAATGGGCTTTCTCAGGCTGTCAAAGACATGGCAACATATCTTGCTACTCAGCAAACCTCCACAAAGTGCTAGAGCTGAGAGCAAAGCCAAAGGAAGAGCTCAACCCTGGAAGAATGCAGTTGAAAGGTGATACATTTGTTCATAAATCCCTTTCATTTTGATTCTCTCTTCCTGAATTTTCTTTATTGTAATGGCCAAGTTCTAATAAAATCTGCTTGAGCTAATTCAAAGCCCTTGTAGTGTTTTTGGTTCACTTAGTTGAAAGAAAAGCTATGAGAGAATGTGGCTCAAAGTAGGGGTTGACACAGGGCCCAATTAAAGTCTCAGTGATGAATCTGAGAAATTCTTTCAGTTACCAGTTGCAGATGTAGTCTAAACTGGACATAATGTATTGAACTGTCTTGTCTTCACTTGGTCACACCATAAATATCAGCAGCTAAATTAAAAGAAGAAAATTCTGAAAATTTCTACAACAGTGACTGACCATAGAAGCTCTAGCTGGTAGAAGGAAAACATCTTTGTGTATGACTGTTGACTGGTGTAAACTAAAAAAACCTTCAGATTTGGTTTGCCAGTAAGTTTTTTTCCTTGGGTTTTGTTTTTTTTTGGGTTGTGGTGTGTTTTTTTTGGTTGGTTGGGTTGTTTGTTTTTCTGGTTGATTTTTTTTTGCTTTGGTTTTGGTTTTTCGTTGTTTTTTTTTCCTCTCCCTATTTCAGATGTTGATTAACACAAATGTGAGGCGAGAATTTTTTTGTAAGCTACAAAGCTGGGCCTTTGTAAAGCACAGCATTTTTGAAAAGGTATTTATGTTCTGAAGGTGTTGCAGGTCATGGTGGCTTGGACTGCAAATTAAAGCTAAGAGGACAACACAATTACATCTCAGATAAAAAAAACCCTACCTTGTCCTTGGGATGATTGATTTCTTCATGGAATAGGTGGGGAAAAAACATGTTTAGTTCTAAGTACTACAGTTTCTACCACACAGAAATCAAAAAAATACAGGCTGATGATGATAAATTAGATTTTCTGTTGCAAACTGAAGCATTAATAGAATAGAGTAGATGAGAAACAGCCCCGTCAGTCTGCTCTCAGACAGGAGAAAGCTGGAGCCACAGTGATAAGAATTATTTTTGAAGCAATAGTATGGCACAGTGGAATTAGCGAGGACAAATGGGGAATTTAAGGAGTGGGATGTAAACATGTAGTTAAAACCAAATGAACAACAACAAAACAGCCACAAGGGATAAGCTCAGAGTGCTTTGTACGTGGCAGCAGGAGTGATAGGATGCCGTGGATTAGTGAGGGCAGCAGAACCACCTATTGACTGCCCACTGGGATACAGGGAACAAAACAAAAAAGAACTCGGGCTTAAAGGCTGAACATCCCTTGATCAGGGACAAATGGTGATTCTGGATACTTTCCATGCCTGTGCAATGAGGAGAAACTCTGATGACACTTGTCACTTATTGCTGCTTCGTTTTCTTTGGTTCTGCTGCAAATACCCCACTAAAGCCCAGGAACATTCCTGCATCGTTGTGATGGCTGGCAGCATACACTGGAGTTATTAAAGACAGGGATGTGAGCCAAATCAAAGAAATTGACTGTCTTGAAGACTGGGTTTGTTCATAATAAGACGTAAAGGAGGAAACTTTAAAATATTGGTACGATTAGGAAATTACCGACTGTGATGGTGAATTTTTATTCTGCTGCTCTGTGTGTGTAATGGAAATATCAGCTGCCACTAGAATGTGATTTTTCTGTCTGGAAAGGTGCTCAAGGCCAGGTTGGATGGGGCTTGGAGCAACCTGGTCTAGTGGAAGTGTCCCTGCCCATGGCAGAGGTTGGGACAAAATGAGCTTTCAGGTCCCTTCCAACCCAAACCATTCTGTGATTCTGTGATTATATCGTCTCCAGCTCTGTAAGCAGTCCCTTTATTTGGAGAAATATTGCTTAAAACAAACCACCTCCAACATGTCCTTTCTATGATCAAACAGTTCTTTGTGTTTTATGGGTAGTTTTAAAAAATAGTGGCTTGTACCAGGCAGTGCCAGTGCCTTTGCAGCTCTATGCATTGTGTTGCCATGGAGCATAAATCTCCTGATGTCACTGGCCTGTCTGACCTGTTCCAGCACATTTATAATTAGTGGGAACTCTTAAATCTATATGCTCCTTATCTTAATGGAAGGTAGTGCTGTAGATTGTGTGGTGTTCACTGCTGGAGTTCAAGGGGTCTGGAATTCAGCTGGATAAAAGCAGTTTAGTTCATGCTTGGAGCATGTGAATCGACTTTTCTGGAAACCTGGTTGTTTCCTGGGGACTGCAGAATGACCTTCAGTGTGTTTGCATGGCTGTACAGGACGTTTTGAAATGAAGCCAGATCCCATCCTTTGCCTGTTTTTTTATTTTTTGTTGACAGTGTCCTGCAGGAAGGAAGAGATGTGATTAGTGTAATCACCTCCATATCAGGCACTGTATCTTCTAATGAAGATTCTGTTTAAAGTAATCCTTAGCCTTCAGTTCTGTCTAAAGTAATCCTTATCTTGGAGACAGTAAAGTTCTGAATTTAAAATAAGCAGGGATGAAAAATCCATCTCAGGCCCCTGTTCCTCATACATATTTTTTCCCTATTTAAAAATCTTTTAAAAATTGTTTATTTCTATGAAGAACCTGTTTAATTTCAGCTTTCAGTCACTTTGCTTGGATTGGGGAGCCTGTTACAATAATTGGGGTTTTTTTGGTTTTATGATTTCTAAAGTTCTCTTAAAAATCTGTAAACCTGTGATGCCAAATTTAATTTTGTTACCTCCCATGTAATTCTTTGTTACATGTTCAAGTGTCTACTTCTTCCATTTTTCTGTAAGAGGTTAATGTTGAATTGCCAGCCTTGCTCTGAGATAATTCTGCTTCTTTTCTGGATTGTCTTCAGTATTCTGCATGCTCAGGAAAAATAAGGAAAAAAAAAATCAAGATTAGTCCAAATGTATAATGCATTAAAGAGAGAGGTCAGGTGTTAGAAGCCTTCTCTCTCTCTTTACATGATGTTTTTCCAAAGTTATGTGTAAGTTTTTGGAGAAACAGCTCCTTTTTTTTTTTTATTTTTGAAGGTAAATTTTTTAAAGGTTTCAGATGGCATCTTTTACATTAGAAATTGTACATGTCCCCTGATTGTCTGCATCCCTCCCTTTTGAATAAAGGGCTGTTCTGAATAGGAAACACAGAGCTTTATTATCTTTAATTCAATTAATCCAGTCGAGAATATAATGGTGATGCAGTTCTTATGCCACATTGTATTTCAGTTTTTCCCAGCTAACAGAACTGCAGCAAATCCTGTGAACACACAACTGGGGAAGATAAAACTTGTTGGGTATCATCATGCGTTGTGCTTTATTTAAAACATCCACCAGCATAAGAATAACATCAGGAAAGTTTTCCATAACAAGTGACCAAGCAGAATTTAAGAGTTCGGTTCTTATTCTTAACATTTAGTTCTATTGTTGCAGATTTTTACTTTGTCCTTTTTTTTGGACTGGTGGTAAATGATTATGGAGTGGTACCTGTGGCTTGTCTCAGAACGAGGCCTATTCTGAACAGGTTTTTCTAAGGATAGAGCAACTTTCTGTAAAACGTTTAAAGGAAGAGCAGATTTAATGCACACAAGGTCAGATGATAAATTTCTCTGAGATTTTTAGGAATTTCTCCCAGGCAGTTGATGAGCATCTGGACAAATGCAGATACAGGACAATGTGACATCTGGAAGTTGGTGGGGATGTTCAGAGAGGTGGTTAATGACCCCAGATATTAATTGCTGAGGAAAATATCAGCTGTGCTTCCACTGAAACAGCTTCACTGTTTGAAGCCAGTCCTATTTAATGTGTTAATTATGGAGCTGGAAAATGGCACAGCTCCTTCTCCATAGTGTGGGGGCTTGTGGACTTTGCAAGGGCAAGGGGAGACTCTCCTCATCCAGTGAAATTCTACAAGCTTTGGGCTGGTTCTGTCTGCAGTTCACATGACTAAAAGATTCTGTTCAGTGCAAGGAAATAGTGTTGCACCTGTAGGAACAACAGAAAAAAACAATTAAAATGATGAATAGCTGGAAAATTTAAAACTTAGTGAAAGGGAAGTGTGTGTAGAGATACTACTATACTACTACAGCCTTGCCATTCTAGTAAAACCAGCAGGGAAACAGTCTCCTGAAAAAGCCAACCAAAGTGAAAAAAGCTCAAAATCCCCTAAAGCTTTGACTCTTCATGGGAAAATCTGTCAATTGTTTCATTTGGAGGCAGCAGTGGTTGATCTGCCTGGAATAAAGAGTTCTCTCTCAGACAAATGAAGAGCAGCTGCAGGGTAATACAGAGGTAAGGTTAATTGTAGTTTCCAAGGATGAGGGATTGTAAATAGGATTCTTTTGGTGAAAGGATGACCCCTGCACAGAGAAGCAGAAGCTTGAAAAGTCATGGTTAGGATTAAGTTCAAGAACTCTTTTGGAAGAACTGTTGAGACTTGAGATACTAATTCTGTGTTGTAAGGGGAGCAAATGTGTTAATTTAAACCAGAGATTCTTAATACTTCTCTGCCTTTGTAAAATGAGAGCTGGTATTACTAATGCCAAGTTCGTACAATGTAGAAAAATAAGAAGTGAAATAGAAGAAGTGAATAAATGTTTGTTTGGATGTTTTTTTCCTGCTAGATGTGTGATTAATGTTGCCTTACGTAGAAGTGGGGAAAAAGTTTCAAAACTTACGGTTTTATTACTAAAAAGGAAGGTCATTTCTAAATGAAATTTAGAAAAAAATAGGTAAATTAAGCATAGCTACAGTAATTTCTGTGTCTTTTACAGATACTACTTTGCTATATGTAGAAATTTGCATTATTTGGGGGGGAAATATGATGGATAGAGAAGGCAGAGTGTAGGATCTGCACCGAGGATCTGATTTTAAATGATTTGGTTTTCCTGGGCTTGCAGCATGACTTGAGATGAACCAGCCTCCCAGCAGCACTGAGCTCAGGGGCTTTGATCACATCCAGAGCTGGCAGAGGACTTTTATTAGGAGGTGCTGAGGAGCTGTGTGAATACAGAGTGATCTGTGGGAAAATCTATGGTTGTACAGAAGAGACAGGACAGCCTTTTGCTGAGGCCTGGGCTGCCTTGTGGTTCAGATTCCTTAAAATCTTCTATTTTCACTGAGCTTTTTGGGAAACTCCCCTACCTTGACTGTAAAAGTTACTCAGTGGAAAAAAACATGCTTGTATAAATAATGCAAGATGAATTATTTGAATATAGGAATTTTATGTGTGGCTGTTCAAAGCAGCTTTCAAGCACTTTGATTGCTTACTCATATTGGAGTAAATTACTTTTCATGTGGTTCTACTTGTAATGTTCATTAAATCAAAGAGATGTGAACAATCCTATTTTTCATCCTTCCTAGGGACAGCACTCCCTAAATCACCAGGTTCCTCATGGAGAAGCAACCATTAGAAATTTAGGTGTTTCAAGGATTGGATAGTGGATAGAACATCCCCCTGAAGATCTTCTAAATAATAAACTTCACCTGAGTGCTCAACGATGGGAGAGCCCAACCAGGCACTCAGACTGCAGCTGTAAGTGTGTGAGCCCTTAAAGTAGAATTATTTTCCTAGGACCTAATAGAGTAGGTAAATCTGTTTGGACATTGCATGCAGTGAAGGTTTGCACAGAATTTTGAGGTACTTGCTGACTTTCTGGTCGAAGCAGAGGCAGCAGCAGGTCGGGTGGTTTGGTGTGGGTGGGAACTCTGTTACTCCAACCCTTGACCTGGTGTTTGCACCTTCCCTGGGAGATCTTCAGGGTCTCTTTCATTTCTGAGGGCAGTTTTCCCTCACGCCTGATGCATGTCTTGGTGTGGGCTGTTTCCTCCAAGCCTGAGCTGGTTGATGTGACTGAAAAATGTGGATCTCTCCATCAATGCCTTTTTTAGCTTGCCAGTTCCCGTGTTGGGGCTCTCCATGGTCTCTGTCCCACTGGCTCTGTTACCATGGTAATCATCCCCTCGTAAAGCCCTTTTCCCTCCTTCCTTGGTGGTTTATTGGTTAGAAATCTGAGTTTGCATCATGGCCTGCTTCCCTTTAAGAACTCGGTTTTGTTGAGGCCAAAGCAGAATCTTGCCCCACTGCGGAGGTGGGGGGTTAGCAGAAGGGGAGAGGGCTGTGAATCCTAAAGGAAGTTGAGAGCTTAGAAAAGCTCCAATTAAAAATTCTGTGTGGTTAAGCTTGGGAGTGGGGCCTAAATGTTTAGTTTGGCTCGTTTCTTCCCCACCTAAGTTTTAGGAAAGAAGAGGGGAATCACATTCCTGAAACAAAATAAACGAGTATGTCAAGAAGTTGTTGTTCAAGTGTGAAGTATTCCTTATACTCCTCCAAACCATCCTGCTCTGTTCATTATTTTTTTCCTTTCTCCATTTTTTTAAGCAAGGTGATGGGAAGTGCCCACTTGAACTCCTGATTGTTTCAGCCATATCTGCTGGAGGCTGTACTGGGCTGTCATTGACTAATGATAAGAGCTTTTTATCTGCAGAAAGGCATGCTCTCTATTCCCTTCCCCACTGCACTGTTACTCCTCATTGTAAGTCTCTGTCCTCTTAGCATTTCTCCTTTATTTCCTTTCCCTGCAATTGTTACGTGCTCCTGCTTTTTGTCCTTCTGCCTCCCTTTGTACTCTTGTGTGAGTAGAGACAGAGCATGAGCAAATGGGTTGGGAATTGTGCTGGAAACCAGGCTCCCTTGAGGATCAGAGCTCTTGCAGCTGCACTTTCTGCTGCTCAGGTCAGAGCAGAGGTGCAACTGCATTGCTCAATACTGCAGATAAATGTAAGGGAACAGAATCTTGGCCGTATATGCCACCAGGTTTATATATATAAATATATCTATATCTCAGTGCAGCCCTCTGCCAGCCAGGTCAGCCAGGGGTGGGCTCTCTAGGGCTGTGTGTGTTGTTGGTAGGATTTCTGCTGTCTGAGCTGGTTTGTCCTGTGCTCCTGCCTCCCCTGTACCTGAGCTAATCCAGAGCCAGCTCGTGCATCTCTAAACTCTGTTATGCTCTGTAGGCAGACTCAAGGGTAGAACCATTCATGTGTTTAGATTTCCACCTCCCAGTGAAGCAAATGTCTGTGAAATCAGTCAGATTTTTTTTTCTTTTCTCTGTCTGTCTCAAGAGACTGTGTATCCTGCTGGAAGGAATTCTGTATTCCTCACAGAAGTCTGTCTCTCTGCAGAGAGGTGTTTGTTTTGACGGGGTTCTCAATCTTCAGATGCGAACCAAGGGAGTGCAGACTGTGTTGTTCAGTTTTTAACTCCTCTTAAACCAGCTTGTGTCTGGAGAGGCTGCCCTGTCCTCCACCTCTGCTGCTCTTCTCAGAGGTTTGGTTGTTACCTGTGCTGCTGTGAACGTGGCTTCAAAGGCAGGCACGGAGCTGAGCATTTCTTTTCCTTCTGTAGGGTTAGTTAGTGTTCAGCCAGCTCCTGTTCCTGGTGGAATTCACAGCCCTGTTACCAAGGGAAAAGGGTAGAAACCTGCAGGAAGAGCTGAGCTGGGAGATCAGGTGGGTTTAAAGCATGGGTGGAAGTGCCCCATTGATCTGGACACTGGGACTGCAATCCAGGGTGGTGACTGATGGGGGAATTTCAGATGTAAAGCATGTTTTCTTCACTAGTCCATATAAACGCCATAATCATCAGGTATGAAATATGGAGTATTAAGAAGTTAGTATTTTAACTTTACTGTTTGGAAAGATGGGCTAAATTGCCACTATTTTGCCTTTTGAATCTTCTCACCTTAGTGATTTTCTACCTTGCTGGACATCTTTCTTTCACTAATGAATGTAATTTTTTGTCTTCCAGTAGCAAATAAAGTGTTGGAAGTAGAGACTTGTACTGCCAGCATTGCCAATCTACTCTTGCCAGCTGATTAATCCCACAACTTTGCTATGAGTCAGGTAGAAAGGGTTTTTACTTTATTCTGGATGAAATGTTTACCATCTGTCCTTCATATCTGCATTGCAGATGTCAGCTGGACTAACAGCTGGAGGCCTGCTCAAGACTGGCAATGTTTATATTTATAAAAAATTATCGCTTTGCTTCAGCAAACGTTGCTTTTGCTGATGTAGATTTTCAATATTTTTCCTCTTACATTGGAGTTGCAGCACAGAAATGAGCTGCACTGTCACTCCTGAGCAGCTTTGACCCTCAGAAAGCTCCTCTGTGGAGAGTGGATCCGTTGTGGAGGAAAACAGGGAGCTGTAGTGTGACAGACAAACAATTCCACATGCTGAACACTTTGGGTTCGTAGGATGTCCCAAAAAGTAAAATTATGCTGTGTGAAGAGGCTGGTGGTAAGGGTGGTGTGGGGTTGGACTTCTGGGGTCTATTCTGTAATGGAGAATTCTACTGATGTGGATTTTGGCTCCACTTGTTCCAGTAAATGCTTGTATTTGCTGAAGTAAATACTTATTTTTCTTTACAGATAGGGTTTGAAGACAGACTGGCTCAACAAATGCTCACACTGAAGCATTTACTGAGCTGGATGGAGACATTTCTGTATTGCTGTATTTAGGAAAAGCTGAAAGCTTAGAACAAGAGACATTTTGGCACATGCTCAAGGAGAGGAAATACAGGCAATAGAATTCCTAAAATACATTTTTGAAGGAAGTCTGGAGCTAGTTTCAGGATTAGCACTGCAATGTCTGTATACTTCTATGGCAGTATTATCACAGCACTTTAAACTTATATTTCCTTTCAGTGGAGTGCTTAAGCTACTTTTGGGGAATATTTGGTCAAATAGTCATAAAATACTCTTAGCATCCTGTCCTTTGTCCAACTGAGCAGTTCTTGTTCGCCTCTTTGGTGTAGGAAGTTCAGTGTAGAAATTGCAAGGAAGAAACATTCCATCTATTCTTACAAAAACTTGGGCAGGTAACTTCTTTTTAGTCTTGTCATTTAAAATTGCTGTTGTGACAGCAGCTGAAGGAGTCTTGAGAAAAATACATTAATTTTACTTTTTATTTACTTATTTGCTGTTACGGTGTAGATTTGACTGAATGAAAAACTGTCATAAGTTTTTAATAAGATTTTTTCTTGCATGTGCCCTTTTTGTGTTTGAAAGCCACACTCACCCTTTTACATTGAGTTCTGTGGGATATTTGTTTTAGTTTTTAGTAAAGGTTGAACCCGAGGCCATATTCTGGCTGTAACAACTGATCACCCAGGTTATTTTTAGCATCACCTGCATGACTGCCATCCACTGAAATTAATTTGCTTTTGTAGGCTCTGGACTATGATACAGCTTTGAATTTATTTTTGAATCATGACAAGTTTGAGTACTCATGTTAGTAGTGAGGAAAAGTGTGCTTAGTGAAAAGAAAGACTGTGACACATTTGAAGGTATCATAACTCATAATTAACCAATTAAAATAATTGTTTTGATTATTATTTTTTTGATTCCAGAGGCCAGCTGGAGTGGCAACCAACTCTATATAAAAAAGAAACAGGTTCTGAAAGATAATTAAGTATTATCTGTTGGAAAAATGATGGCTCCCACATCAACCACGTTTACAGCAACGAGAAACTGTCTCTCAGTTTTCTTTAATCACGTCTGGGTGTTTTCAGCACTGTAAAACATGAAACCTAATGGGTTTTTGTGGAAGAGTGAAAATTGAATAATAGTGATTTTAGCACTCACTAGATATTATCTGATAATTCTGTTACCAAATGTTTGCAAGTGAGAGGAGGCTAATGGTGGTTTTTTATGTGATTTATAAATACATTGATTAGGGAGTTCTGGTATGCCTCTCGTTTTCAGCAAGTATTTTAACCCAGTGAGAATCTTCTGCAGAGACTCAGCAGCCTGGTTATATTGATTGATAGTGATTACTCAAGACATTCTCCTGAGTAGAGCAGTAGAATTTGTTTTGTATGTACTGGATAATGCTGCTAAATCCTGAGTGAGCACCTTACTGAATTAGGCTTCATGAAGTGGATTGTGATTCAAGGAGCAATAGTGAGTTTCTTTTGATTTTGCTCCCTTAATTAGTGTGGTGATTCATTCGTTTATTCATTTGTAAATTTTATCACTGAAATTAGCTTATTGGTTAAAAATACTAAGATAAAATACCAAAGTTACTAAGTTAAAAATACTAAAATTGTTTTCTGGAGAAAACAGTTTAAAACTTTTGGGTTGTTGTAAATGGAGGGGCTTGACATGAATCTCACACAATGTCCAATGTGATATTACTGGTTTGTCTTTAACTGTTGTCATGGTGTACAGGACTTGTAAATTTTCATTTTAATTTTTAAAAAAGGGAAATTTTAAAATCAGAGTTACTTAAAGTGAATATTTGTTTTCATGAGCTTTTTCTTTCTTCTTGGGTTTGGTGGACAAGTTAATTTATATGTGGCTTTGCTTGTCACCAGATGCTTAAATCACTTTCCAGCTCAATGAGGTGCATTGGATGTCTCTTACAGCCTGACAGCCAGAATTCTCTGTATGTGGAATTTCCAAAATGAAGTCAACTGTCCAGAAAATTGCATGAAAACCTGAAATGGTGAATAAAATGACAGCAATTTGCTGTTGTCTTCATTTTGCACTTTGTTTAAGCTTTTAAGCCTAAGGTGGTCTGGAGAATCTGCTTTGGCTTTAAACGTGTACTCTTCTTCTTGATGCAAAATTAAGAAATGCTGAATACTGTGGGGGGAAGTTTGATTCAAAAATCTGAACAGAGATGTTGAATTTGTTTGATTTCACTTCTGACTCCTCCAGTTCCTTGCCTCTCCCACCCTGAGCAGCACAGGGGGATTTGGGGGTTGTAGCAAGTTCATAAAACTTCCTGATCCTTCCTCACACTTTTCCCCTGCTCCAGTTTGGGGTCTGTCTGTGGGATGGAGTCCTTCAGGATAAACCTGCTCCTGCCTGTGCCCTCCATGGGATGTGCTTCCTGCAGGACACACCCATCTGCTGGGTGGCCCAGGACTAAAAAGAATTTGGAATATAAACGTGTAAGCACCCATTGGATGTGGCAGTGGTGCACTGGGAGTTCTTGGGAGTAGAGGAACACCAGCAAGTTTATGGAGAAGTATTTTAAATGTGGCTTTATAGATTTATTCTTTATTAAATGCTATGCAGTGTGTGGGTATGGCATTAATAATATTCATGCTGTGTGATTTTATCTCTTCCAGGGAGTATGACTTCTGCAACGTCACCTATCATTTTGAAATGGGACCCCAAAAGTTTGGAAATCAGGACTCTCACAGTAGAGAGACTATTGGAGCCACTTGTTACCCAGGCAAGTGTCTTTGGTTTGTTTTATTTCTTCCTTCAGCCTGATGCTGTATTTACTCTTTTTACGTAATTATCTTAATAGTATTTGATAATAAAAACATGAGCAGTTTTTGTTCGTGATCTCTGTTGGAAAGCACTGTTCAAACGTGTTTAGAGACTCTTGTTCTAAATAATTTATACTCTCAAAATGTGAGCAGGAATACAGTAGCAACAACTATTTACTTTTGTCTGTCTTATGAAGCAATTTAGAAACTTAACAGTCAGTTTAAGATAGGGATCTGCCTGAGACATGCTCCTGGTTTGTTATTTCACCGTGAAGGAGGGGTTCCAAATAAAAACAAACCAAAACCAACCATCCAAATTACAGAAACTATTAAAAACTCTTTCATTTCATGCTGCCATCACTAGGAGTGTATGTAGAGGCCTGGTGCCTTTCTGTTTCCGAGTTGGTGTTAATAATGGCAAGCTGCTTCTTTAATTCCCCCAAAATGATGTCTCTGTAGGGTTCCTCTGCTCTTTCAGTGAGTCACTTCCCAAAGGAATGACATCTGGTTGTTTTTATTTGTTTTTGGAAAAAAAATTATGTTATTTCTCTACAAATTATTCTGGACATGAAAGTCTCTAACTGTGTACGTGACTTTACAGACTCAAGGCAGAGAGTTCTTTCATTCCACATGGTGATAAAATGGTAATTTACTTCCATTAGAAACCCTAATATTTTTATTCTTGATATGAAAGACACTAAAATCCTGAATTCACTGTGAAACCAACTGAAAATGAGTTTGCCAGCTCTCTGTTACTCTGGTACTGATGTTGGCCCAGCAGGTGAAGCTGCTGTGCACCAAATTCTGTTGTGAAACCCACGCTACTGGGTCCTCTGCGAGGGAATTTCCTGTTCTCCTTTTGCTTTATTTTCCACTGCTTTGCCCAGAGAAGAGAAAACATCAGCCCAAAAGGAAAAGTACCATTGTAGCTTTATAGTTTCACCAGGTGCTGGGTTAACTTTGGGCTCAGCTACACCTTTGTTTGATAGCACACTTGAGCAAATGTAAATCAAGAAATTACAGGCTGAGCTACAGGACATGGATTTCTTCAATGATAAAAACTCATGTTCCCAAGATTGTATTTTGATGAGGAACAATGTGTTTCTATTTTAGCAGCATGTCAAGGAGACTAGGGAAAATAAAATGCTGTCAAGAGAGAGTAGAGAAATGTTAGGCTATTGTTTTATTCAACTTTTATGAATATTTCCATTTTGATTTCTTCTTTTCATAGGTTTCTAGATAATATGAATAAATAAATAAAACCTCCTTTTTGAACATGTAATTTGATTTCTTATATTAAGGGAATAAGTAGTTTTGCTTATTTCCCTCTACTTTGATTCCAGCGGAGTATGTTTGACTAAAACGTGTTTTATATGTTCCACACAAATGTAATCACGAAAGCTCCAAGTGATGAAAAATGTGTTACCTTCAGATTGTGTTTATCTGTTGCATTTCGAGCTGAGGTTACTCAGCTGCTCTTTCTGTTTTTCTCAGATAAGTTAACGATCATCCCAGTTTTAAAGACTTTTTATTTTTTTTATACTCTGCCTGAAATTGCATTTGCAGTCTGGGCAGGTCAGGAGTAGTCTCTGGTTTACCTCTGCGGGGGCTTCGATCGCAATCTGCCTGTGCCGTGGCAGCCTCCACAAGATGCCACGTGCAAAGATTGGGATCTCCTGAAAAAGTTTCAAAGCAATTTCCTTCCTGAGAGAGAGAACATCTAATTTGAGACTTTATCTTGGCAAATAACTAGCTAACTAACTAACTAAATAAACTTACAGGCATTTAATCCCATTCCATTCTAGCTCTGAAGTCCACTTGTGGATTCAAATGAGCTGCTGAATGAGGAGATCACAGAAGTTCTTTCCATAAGGAAAAAGTTTTTCATGGAAAGGATAATAAAATGCTGGAATAATCTGCCCAGGGAGGTGGTGGAGTCACCATCCCTGGATGTGTTTATAAAAAGACTGGATGTGGCACTTGGTGCCATGATGTGGTTGGGGTGTTAAGGCAGGGGTTGGACTCGATGATCTTGGAGGTCTCTTTCCAAGCCAGTCATTCTGTGATTCTGTGAAGTCATTGAAACACATCACTGGATAGAAGAGAGACATTTAATGGCCACAAAATGCAGCAGAACTTTGCTGCAAAAGTTCCTGAGCAACCTTTGAAGGCAGTCCTACTTCCATAGAGTCATTCAGGCTGGAAAAGCCCTCCAAGACCATTGAGTCAAACCTGTGACCAGTCCCCACCTTGTCCCCAGCCCAGAGCACTGAGTGCCATGTCCAGTCCTTCCTTGGGCACCTCCAGGGATGGAGACTCCAAACCTCCCTGGGCAGTTCTGATGCCTTAAGTTTTAGCTTTCATGATTTCAGATTCTATACCGCTTAAGAGTGTAGTTCTAAGTCTCATATTAAGTGCTAGTAAGCTCTCTTCACAGAGTAAGTAGACAAAACAAATCTTTTTTTGTTAGAAACCAAGGACAACTTTCAGGCCCAAAAGCATAAACAACGGTAGACCAAAAGGAGGAACAAGAAAGATAAGACTCCAAACCCTGAAGCTGTAATTAGACAATTAGACCCCAATATGCAAATAGACCAAAACTTATAAAAATGTAAACCCTCGGGACCTGAGCAGCCATTTTGTAGTCATTTTAGGTCTGTCGGGGTGCAGCCCTAGTCAGACTCATGTTCTTTTAATAAATATCTACTTTATTCTCTAGCTTTGTCCAGTCTCTGTTTCAGGTCAGCCTTTTCAAGGCAACAGTCTCAATGCCTGACTTTCACCCTTTCAGTGAAGAAATTCCTCCTGATGTCCAACCTGACCCTCCCCTGGCACAACCTGAGGCCATGTCCTTTCATTCTCTTGCTGGTTATCTGGGGGAAGAGGCCAATCCCCACCATGCCACCACCTCGTTTTAGGGTGTTGTAGAGGAGCTTTGACCAGAAGTTTGGAGCAGATGAAATCCTGAGTCCCCTACAGCCAGAATTTGCCTGATCCTGTGATTTCCATCACCACCAGGACAAATTCATGTTTTATTTTGGTATTCACACTTGAATAGCCAGAGTACCCTTGAGTTCTCCAAGCTGTGTGTGATTTTGGACAAAGCTGGGAAAACTGGAAATTGTTGTACACAAGTTTTAGGGCTCCATAAATGCTAATTTAGTCGTTTGTATCTGTGAACTTAGAACTCATTGTATGTATAGGCATGTGGCTGACAGATTTCCAAATGATGGCACATCCACTGGTTTCTAATGATACTTCAGAGATTAATGCAGAAATGTGATGTGGGTTTGACAAAGAACACTTCCAAGAGTCGGGGTAAGGGAACAGTGCATTAAAAAGTGAGTTTTAGACAAGTTCATTAGTGTTCCAGACGAGAAAATATGGATAACCTAGGAATTGATTTAGAAGAAATTATAAGACGAGAAGGTTGTCTGAGCTGGAGGAAAAAAAAAAAAAAAAAAATCCAAAAATGCATTAACTGATCATGAGAACATATTAGAAATGACAGAACTGCATTTATTCTAGGAAGCCCTGAACTAGCAAACTAATTAAAACTTTGTGTGGCTGTCAGAGATGTGAGGATTGGAGCTTGCTGGGGTACCCTGTTCCCAGTGCCTGTTGTCATGGGGGAAGAGTAGCAGGTAGGGCCTGTCATGTCATTTATTAACTTGCCACTCCTGAGATTTTCTAAGGAATACGTGTTGGAAAAAAACCATAAGAATTTCTGTTCTCCACAGTGTTGCAATTACTAATTGAAATGTGTTTCTTTTCTCTGGCTTTAGTGTCACAATTAGCTAAAAAGCCTAATGTAATTCTATTTATTGCTGGTTTTGTTTTTGGACTTTTTTTAATTATAAATTTTATAATTTTTGATTCTATGACATTTTTGTAAGGAAATATATTACTAAAACGTATTCTCAAGGCTTGCTGCCTGTTATTCTCACCTTCCTGCATAGTAACCAACTGGATTACCATTTGATTTGTTAGACTGTGGGTGGTTTTCCTAAGAGAAAAGATATACACTTTTAGGAAGGTTTTAACTGCAACTGAAAAATTGGACTTTTGGAGGTTGTCTATAAGTAGTCAGGGAATATTTTTTATGTTTCTGGTGGTTTTGAATGATAATTAAATAAGAATATGAATGCAATATATATATATATGTTAAGAAGAGAAAAGAAATAAATGCCAACTATAAACCACCAACTTCCCTGCAATTGTTTTTTGGAAAAGCACCAAAAAATAATCATGTATGTACACATGGATGAAAAGATGGATGAGCTGTGTCAAGTTTCTGAAGGTGAGAAGATGAGATTTGCTGTATTGCTAAGATTTGAATTTTCTAATGTCAATCTGTGGTTCATTTCATTAGTTTTGCCTAGGAATTTTCAATATTCAGCCTATGTGGCTGTTTTACAACTGTGCCTTTATTACCAGAGCCATGCAGCAGCTGGGCCTTTTAGGATCTTTACATTTTTGGACTGTTATTTGTTATTGCAGAGTTTTAACAACAGCACAAATAATGGTGAGCGTTCCTGTTGCAGATTGATTCGTGAGTGATTCTGTTTTCCTTCAGTATGACACATTTTTGTCCTTCTAGATTTGCTGGGAAGAGACAGTTCTGAATTGCAGTGCATGTTTTGTGGTTTTTTCCCCAATAAATTTAAGATGCCAGTTACAGCATCTTAAAGGAAGCAACAGTATATCATGAGGCAGACAAACCCAAATGATTAATGATTTTTCATTTTTTTAAATAATAGCATCACACAGTAAATTAACTGCCTATACCTATGAAATAAATAAGTCATTGTGTAAAATTCCAAATAGTTTTATTTCGTGTAGTTTCTGTAGAAAATCATAATAATCATGATCATATTATTATTCATTAACTTGGGACTAATCCATTCCCTTGTACTCCGTGTTTGGGAAATGGGCAAGTGTCTATATTGGCATAAATATATAAATATAACTGTGTTCCCAACCATTCCAATTAATTGGATATTACCTGCATGTGGTGAACCTTGGTTTTATTTCATTTGAACCCTAAATCTGGTGTGCTTTTTTCCATGGCAAATACATTATTTATTAGTCTCGTCAGCTGAATTTGAACCACAGCGTTACTTTTGTGGGGTTGGTGAATGTCTTTTCATAATTCAAACAAGTTTGGGAGAAGATGGGTGATGGAGCACTTTATGCCTGATACATTGTACTTGTTTTAGTAATTGCACTGAATTCTCCAGCAATTTCTATATTTGATAGCTGGATTCAGCTGAATGGTGGTTGATAACCTTCAAGATAGACCTAAGGGAAAATGAATTATAAAGGTTTAATTTTTGATCATTCAAGCCCAATTCATTTGTATAATAAGTGCTGTTGCAGGACTTGAAAAAAGGATGAGAGACTCTAAATATTTCAGAAGGCGAAGAGTACAGAAAAAACTTTATTGTCTAATTCTTATTATCTTTTTATGAAGTGTTCTGATACAGACTTAACATTGTTGGTGAATAGGAACGACACCTCTCTGATGCCATTGGTTAAACTAGAGAAGCAGCTAAAATGTTTTGAGAACTAGAAAAGCAAAACACCACCTGGAGAAAGATTGTTCTGAGAAAGGATAGCTGTTTGCCAAGATTGTTTTGAGAAGAAGCTTTCTTGAGAACTTTTTCCTTGGGAAAAGTTAGCAGCTGCCAGCAGGCTAAAATCTCTCAGACCCAGAAATATCAGGCCCACACATAATAAGGTCAATATTAGGTCAATATTATTTATATATTGTTTTTTACCTGAACAGGACTATTCTCCCAATAGTGAAACTAGTTCTTGTTTAAGCTCTTTCGGTCAGAGCAGTCCCAAATCTGTGGTGTTTCTGGGAGTGTGGGAGGTTGGACTGTGCACCAGCCTTCCCCAGCATGGATTCTGTGATGGCTGTTCCGTGTCAGAGAGACAAAGTCAAATTGTATCACAAAAGGGAAAATATGGAACTTTTCTCTCTGAAACTGAGCTATAAACGTTTTTATGAAGTTATTATTTTGAATAGGAGGAGAATCCTCCTTTCTGTCTCCAGCATTATAGAATCATACAATTGTTTAAGCTGGAGGAACCCTCTAAGGACATCAAGTCCAACTGTTCCCCAGCACTGCCAAGGCCACCACTGACCCGTGTCCCCAAGTACCACATCCACACAGTTTTTAAATCCTGCCAGGGATGGGGACTCCATCACTGCCCTGGGCAGCCTGTTCTGGTGCTTGACCACCCTTTCAGTGAAGAAATTTTCTTTATATCCAATCTAAACCTCCCATGGCACAATTTGTGGCCATTTGCTCTTGTTTGAAGTCCGTGTGACGTATTGCTTAAAATAATTCCTGAACTGAAAACTACCAGCTGCCTTTTTACTTCAGGATGTTTTTTCAACCATTAGTTTCTGTGAGAGGCATCTGCTGCACTCTGGCCATCCCTGTTTCTTGTTTGCCATTGGATTCAGTAACATCTGTGCCTTTCTGCCAGCTCTAGTTGGGATCTTCTCAGTGTGGAGGCTTTTTGTGCTGTCTAGGAGAACCTTTAGCTAAATTTTGTCTTGTCTATTTTTATTCTCCTGTGCTTGAAAGCTGCAGGGTATTTTTGGTATGAAGTGTCCTGTAAGGTCTGGACCTTGTCAGTCTGTGCCTGCCATTTTATTCACTGTTTAGAGGTGTTCATGGTGTTTGTACTTTGGAGTTTATGCATGTGCAGTTGGCGTTTGCAGGGGGGAGAATAAGGACTCAGGGATTGAGGTCTCACCCATTACTCCATGTTCTGCTTTTATGGCATGATGGTTCTTAACTCAGAGCAATGCAATATGATGGCTGCTTTTTCTCCTCTCCTGCTGCACAAGCCAATATGGAAAGATGGTGGGAAAATTTGTCACTGGTGTATCTTAGCTGGAAATGCAGATTGTGCTGCAGTGTCTTAGGTGTGTGGTAAGCTGTGACTGAGAAAGCTCAGGGCTAAAATGAACCTGCTCTGGTTTGTAATTTCTTGTAAACGCTAGATTTTCCATGTGTCGGATAACTCCTCAATTTTCTTCATCATTAGGCAATTATTAGTGGCTCAGGCTTACCAGAAAGTGTTTTTGTTTTTATGTGATACAGACAAAATCATTTTCTTCACAGAATGGTTGGGTTGGAAGGGACCTGAAAGATCACCTTGTTCCAACCCCCTGCCGTGGGCAGGGACGTCTTCCACTTATCCCAGGTCGCTCCAAGCCCTGTCCAGCCTGGTTGACTCTTTCCTGTAAGTGTAGGGAAGAATTAGTGCCAGCAGGTTCATTGCTGGAGCCCAGGAATGTCCCTGATCCTGTCTCCATCCTGTATCCTGAAATAGTATCTTTGGAACTTGTCTAGACAGCTTTCTAACCCAGTTCTATTCTTGCAGATGGTTTTCTGGCAGCTTTCATGGAAGTCTTTTCAGAAAATGTTCTTGCCTGGGATTTCTAAATTCTAATCAGGAAGATCAAACTAATTATTGAGATGTTTTTCTTCTGCCTGTGTCCTTGAAGATGTATAGAGACCTGGTGAAACAGAAATGAGCCTTTTTCATGTCCCCAGATCCACAGCTTAGCAGATTCTTAACATTCCTGTTGATTTAATTTGGGTCATCTCTGTAGAAGGGGAACATCCAAAGGTTTTGAGGGAAAATTGGCTTCGGTTGCATTTTTAGGTGATTTTTCCCAGTTTGCTTGAAAAGCAGTTCTGTGTTTTGGGTTTTTTTTCAGAATATCTTGTGAACTACCTATCACTTCCAAAATTCCTCAGGGTCAACAAATATATTAGCAAATCACATTTGTCTTCGTTCATGTTAAAAATGCTAATTAAAGCAGGACAGGTATATCACCTTATGTTTTAAAAGATGATCTCGTAGTTAAAAGGCAGTGACATTGATACAAAATAAGAAATGGATTTTCATTTTGACTGATAAGCAAATTCTTGTTGATATAATAAACTTTCATTTACTCAAAGTGTTTGACACATTTTTTTTTTCCAGTGGTTAAATTAAAGACTTTGGAAGTACTGCAGCAGATACAAGTGCTAATATACTAATTTATATAACTGGAATGTTTGTAAGTCTAGGATATTTTTGTCATACAAATGTAGTGTTTTAGCAGGGGGGCAACTTGAAAAAAAAGTTTTTATATCACTAAATGTGAATTCAATGTATTAAAATAAAGAATTTTAGTCACATACTGTATGAGCAGGGTCTTGGTGTCATTTGTTAAGCAGCAACTTCAAAATACCTGTTCAAATATCCAACTGAATGTGAGCTCTTCATAACGTGATAAAATGATCCTTAAGTGCATCAGCTGCTGGGTGTAAAGTAAATTTTATTTAGGCGTTATCATTGTTGTAACGTAGTGTTTGTTAGTGAGATTATTATTGGGAGGACTTCCCCTTCTCAAAAAAGCTGTTGACAAATTGGAATGAGATCAGAGAAGAATGATGTGAATTATTGTGGTTTTGTCTTTTAATGGAAGCCTAAAGACTTTGGATGCATTTCATCTATACAAAGGCTTATCAATTAAAAAGAAATTGTCTTAACTTGCTGCCAGTATAGATTTTGAGACTATTTCTGGTAGCACTTACAGTGTAAATAATAGTTCATGGTCCTAAACTAAACTTGGGATTGGGATTCACACCCAGAAACTAAAACATCCAAACACTGAACACCCTCAGCAAGGATTTTGGAGTAGGTATTTGCAGAAGTAGTGACTTAGTAAGTTAAGAGGAATTATGATCTTAACCAGTGTGTATGCTTGTGTACCCGCAAGAGGTTGTCTTGTAGTGAAGGTTTTTTATTAATCCTACAAAATCTTCTGGCTTGAAAATGAAACGATGAGTGAATAGAAACGATAAATAAAATGTAAATTACATATGAGCTGGAATAGTACTCCTAGAAAGATGGGAAAATCAGTGCTACCTGAATCTTTGGTGAAAAATTGGATATTTTTTTGAAGTGTGGCACTCATGAGGCATTTTAAATCCTGGGGTTAGTTTGGGCCCCTCATGGCAAGAGAGACATTGAGGGGCTGGAGCTGTCCAGGGAAGGGAAGTGAGCTGGAGAAGGGTCTGGAGCACCAGGAGAGAGGGAGCTAGGAAAGGGGCTCAGCTGGAGAAAAGGAGGCTCAGCAGGGACCTTGTGGCTCTGCACAACTCCCTGACAGGAGGGGACAGCCGGGGGGGTCGGGCTCTGCTCCCAGGGAACAGGGACAGGAGGAGAGGGAACGGCCTCAGGCTGGGCCAGGGGAGGGTCAGGTGGGATATTTGGGAATTCTTTTTCATGGAAAGAGTTGTTAAGGGAGTGGAGACCCCATCTCTGGGAGTGGTCAAAAAACGTGTGGATGTGGCACTTGCAGGTGTGGTTTAGTCTCTGTTAATGGTTGGACTTGTTGATCTTAAAGGGATTTTCCAACATTTATAACTCTGTGAGATGCTTTAGGTCCACCAGGAGTCATAAAACTGAGAAAATTACTACTGGGAAAACAAGACCCTACAGTAATGGGTCTTCTCTCTTTTTGAATCAGGGAGGAAGCAGGGACCAGGGTTGCTTGTTTTCCATCATCGATCAGATTTGCCAGGGGAAAGAGAAAATAGATGCAGCCCCTCTGTGATTAAATATGTATGTTTCTAATGACTTCAGGAGCAATTTGGATATTGAAGCTTGCAATCCATCTTAGCTTCATTCTTCAGAGTGATCTGAAAATGTTACTCACTTTCTTCTTTTTCATTAACTTCATTAGCTGTGTGTGTCATCAGTCTGCAAAAGTTAGGATAGAAAATAATCCTAATTACAAAAATAATACCCTAATTACAAGATTTTGCTTTGAGGTCTTAATTAACCTAATTCTAATGATCCATTTTCTGAGAAGCAGAGGCAGTTTTTGTTCCATTGCTCTTCAATATGTATTTCTGAAGACTGACTGATTTATTTGCAGTTCAGAGGATTCAGGGCATGGGTGCATGGATGTTTTTGGTTTGTTTTCTGTTTGTTTCCTATGTTAATTTCTTTGGAATATTGATTCCGTTGGGTGTGCACCTTTTAATGGATCCAGGTAGACTTTTTGGTAATCTTTGACTGTTTTATGAAATGATTCCTTTTTTTTTTTTTTTTTTTTTTTTTTTTTTTTTTTTTTTTTTTTTTTTTTTTTATTCTAAAGCTTTGCTATTTTGTTTTTTTTTTAATTTTTTTTTTTTTTTTTTTTTTTTTTTTTTTGTTTTGTTTTGTTTTGTTTTGTTTTGTAACTAAGACATCTGAGATTTTGGTGTATTTTAAAGATTACCTTGATTTTCAGCCAGAGAAATTTAGATGCAGTTTTGCCTTAAGAAAATGGTGTAATTGTGCCTTAAGCACATGGTGTAAATTACCATATTTATTTTCCTGTTTGGTAAATTATTTTTCAGTATCTTTTCTCACAAGTTTATCAGTGGTTGGTGTTCTTGAATATGATGTGTCTGAGCAGCAAATGCTCAGATTGGGATGAAATATCCTCTTCTACTTGCCTCTTTCAATGGGATGATTAATATTTTCCCCTTTATATATTGGAGTTTCTGTCTTATTTAGTCTATTGCTCTGTACTCCTATAGTACTTTGGTACTCATTGGTGAGACTTTAAACCTTTTACTAATTTCTAACGAGGGTACTAAGGATCTATCTCATGCTTAGCTCATTCAACACAGATTAATTCAGTATTGTGCAGATGACCTGTGATGAATCTTGATGATCTTGAAGGTCTCTTCCAACCTAGACTTTCTGTGAATTCTGTGAATACACAAGGAATATTTCTCTGCTGAGTAGAAATTTTCCTTTCTGTAGATACCTGTTTTTTAAAATGAGTCTTTTTAATATCCTAAATGAAGTCAGCAGTAGAATTTTCATTCTCATCCAGTTTCTTGGGTCAGTGTGGAACAAGGGGACTATCTGCACAAATTTCCTCTCTTCCTTCATGAATAAAAGGTGTTTAGCCAAAAAGAAGCACAGCCATAACAAAGTAACCTTAATACTTAATGTGAGTATTGTTCTTTATAAACCTGTTTTAAAGATGAAAATAGACAAAATTGATTTTACATAACATTTTAAACTAAGAAATACAGCTTAATTTTGATTTAATAAACTGGTAATGTGGAAAAGGTAAACCAAAAGTATTGGGTTTGCATGGCCAGGCTTTGGTAGTGAGACTACAGGGGCCATTGAGAAGCTTCTGGAAGCTTCCCCACGTCCATGGAGCCAATTCCAGCCCGCTCCAGGTCAGACTCACCACTGGACAAGGCTGAGACCTGTGCACTTTCTTGCTCTAAATCCTTACCTTGTTTGTATAAACAATTAATCTGTAAGTTTTCAATGAAGGCTTTTGGAGAAACGAGATTTGCAACAGGAATTAATTTTTCTGATTCATTTCATCTTGCTCCCTAGTAATGAAAATGTATCGTATCTGCTTATGCTAATAATAAATACTTCCACTGGAAGGTGTTCATGTAAAAGCATAATGAATCCAGTGTGCTGAATGGCTTCTGAATATGGAGTTGTTTCCAGGGAACATGTATTAATGTATTCCATTTTTTCCCAGGGAATTACACGTATCTGCACCCTTAGTGTGGAATGATTAAGCTTTTACTACTCTGCTTGAAAGACTTTAATTGGCAGGTAGTTTTATACTTTTCTGACAAGGATGCAAAAATCTGAGGGAAATGCATGTATATGAGGCATAACATCTATATCTATTTTAATATCTATATATATCTATCTTCTTTTTCTTCTCTGTTTTGTCTTCTCAGTCCATATTCTCTAAATCTGCTTCATTCCTATGTTCCACCTCTTAAGATCTCTGTGAATGTTTCCATAGCCTGTAATATTTGTATTTTTTGTTTCTTTTTAAGCTGAGGGACTCAGTGCTTTCATGTACGTGCAGTGTGATGTTGTTGACTGTTGGGATGTGGTGGGTTAACGAAGTTTGTGGTAGTGTTTTTACCCTCATGGAAAAGTAAATAGTTTTTATCTGAGCAGTTCCTGTCTGACACAAATGAAATACTTGTTAGAGTAGCTGGATACAAGCAGGTGTATCCTTGATGCAGAGCAGATTGTGATCAGTGAGTTAATTTTAGAATGTTCCATGCCCTGTAAAATGAGCCTTTCTTTATAAGCCATGTATATGCTGATTAAATACACTGTCAAATGGATACCTTCATTTTGGAGTTTCTGAATTCAGCAGCATTCCAGCTCTTATGTCCAGGATGTATCAGGGTCACATCATTTAGTTCCAGCCAGAAATCACTGCCACTTTACACACAACCCTTCTCATCCACAGCATATTTTTAATGGCCTTACTGCAACGCTCAAGAATTCCTGGAAGATAATTTAGTTGTGCTTGTGTTTGAGCACAGAAGAAGAAAGTCCAGGCTGTGAGCTGCATCTGTCCCCTTCCCCATGTGGCAGACAGCTCTGGAGACAGAAGTTTCTACTTCCCTGCTAGTTTGCTTGACCAATAAGAGGAAATTAGGAATGTTATCTTCTATTTTCATATTTTGCTAGGTACCTTGTTGCTTGAGATTTCAGTCTCTTTGTTAGGAGCTGTCCTGTGTTTCCATCTTGGTGGTCTGTCAGATTTTTTTTATCCTCTCAAAGGGCATCCTGTGAGTCCATCTCTCTATTTAGATTTTAGTTGTTTTGAATATTGTGTCGAAAGTAGAGTTAGATTTTTGTTGAAGAAAAGGAGGATAGTTTTTGACACTGGTAAAAATTGCAGCAGTTGTACTGGTCTTTAGGGGATTTGGTCTCTTTTAAAAATTAACTTTCTTCTAGCAGTAGACAAGCTGCAAGAGTGGAAATGATTATTGCAATCATCATCCTTTTTCAGGTGTTTAAATTTTACTGAACAAAACTTAGTAAGCACTTTGAAACTGAAGCCTGAAATTTTGAGCTCAGTGTAGCAGATGACTGCATAATATTTTATACATCTTTAATGACAGATTAGTAATGCATTTGTTCTGCACACCTCTCAGCCTTTTTCACTGAACTGGAAGTGTCCAAGAGTAAAATTGATACAATCAAGTTACACAATTGTGTTATTTTTTCAAGTGATTGGCTCTGCAGCATTCTCAGTAGACATTGGAGTCTGTGAGGGATGCTGGCTGTGAGGTTTGTGCTTTAGTTTTTTTGTGGGTTTTTTGGGTTGTTTGATTTCAGTACTTTTTATTTATTTTCTTTATTTTGCGATTGTTTTGGTTTTACAACCCATCACCAGCCCTTTTGGCTGGATGAGCCAGCAAACATGTTAAACATCCATAGATCTTTTATTTTACATCTCTCATGGAAATGAGATGGAAAGCCTGGAATATCAGTTTGTACTGACCTGTGAGAGTTTTGTGTATAATCAAACAGTGGGTTTATACATACTTGTGTCAGCAGAGAAATTAGAAACCAATTATGTCAAAAACCAAGAATAAATTAAGATGCTTTATGAGTTTTCCTTTTCATTAACAATGATGCTGCTAAAGCTGATTTGCCCTGAAGTGGGATAGATCCTTCAAAAGTCTTCTGCAGCCTTTTCTACAAGACTGCTGGGACAGGGAACCCAAAGGACCTTTAAGTTTCTGTAACATCCTCGCCCTCCTGGGCTGCCCTCCAGCCCTTTGCTCTCACCAATCACTTTGGTTCGTCCCCAGGCCCCATCCTGTTCCAAAATACCTATAAAACTTGGGAATTGCATGTCAAGAAAGTTCAATTAATTATTTTTGAACTGGAAGGAAAACGACTGAAAATATTAAAGGTTTCATTCTTTATGGAGTGGAATTTTGTGAAGGAAGGCAGTTTTAGAACATTGGAGGCGAGGGTGAGAGAAGTTCAGTTTCAGATTTTAGCTTCCTGTAGTGACTTTATGAAGGATTGTCTTACTGCTCCCATTTGACCATTTTTGTATACTCTTTCAAATACTTCCCTTGGCCCCAAAAAATCAAGTTATTAGATCATCAGTCTAGGTCCTGTGATAATTTCTTCTCTTTTTTTTCCTTCCTCCTTATTCTTGCTGGATATAAGACCTGGGTACTCTTAAATTCTTTTCAGAATCATTGCTTTAAAAAAAAAATTGGAAATCATTGCTATTTAAACTCAGAGGTTGTTGTGCTTTTCTTCAGACCACACTCTGTGGTGGTCCTTGATTTTCTCTGCCAAACTCCTCAGTAGGTCCTTGATTTTACAGTCGTTGTGTCAGTGTTCCTTAAGGCTCCCATGGAAATCTGCTTCCAGGTTCTTCTTTACCCTTGACTCTGACACAGCTTTTGAATTTGTGTGTTTTTATTACAGGAAAGGGCAGAACTCAGTAGGGTTGCATTTATTAGTTTAGAATTACCCGTTTCAGAGAAAATCGTTTCAGGTTAACAGCCTGTTGGGTCTGGATTCATTGGCTGGCTGCATCTTGAGTTTCATGAGGCTCCTTTAAAGAAGTCTTCATTGAAAGTCAGTCATGTTACAGTTGTTTGTGGAACTGGCAGTCTGAGCTGCAAGTTTGGTTGCAAATTTCGCATTGAATTGCTGGAAGTACAAAGGTAATGCACACTGTGGATGAGTCAACTCAGTTGCAGTGAGTCAGGAGCTCTTCTAACGTGTCTTTTACTGATGTGGCCACCAGAATGCTGGGGCTTCAAAGGAAGGTATAAAATGAAATGTAATATATAATTTTTATATCCCTTTTCTCCATCTCACTACCCAGTACTGTACAGAACATTATCCCCTTGATTTCCTCATCGGTGGCTGCTCTAAGCTTGCATGAGGCTGCATTGAGGTGGGGATGTGGGGCTGTCACTGTGCACTCTGTGAGGTGATGGATTTGCCACCACAGTTCCTGAACACTCTGCAAGGAGCTTATTGAGCCAGAAAATGAATATGTGTAATCAGCATCTCATTTCACAAAAGTCCAGCAGGGAAGCATTTCCATTTCCACAGGGTGGAACTATCCAAAACTTAGTTGTGGCATCAAAATGTGCCTTTTGCTGGAGTCATTAAGTCCCACTTTTCTCCACTGAGAATATGTGGGAAACTTGATATTCATAAAGCCTTTATTAACACTTGTAATTTCATTTTATACTCCTGCACAACTCATTTTTAGTTTTCATGAGATTTTTATGATATTGCTTGTCCTTGTAAATTTATTTATTGTGGTCTTACTTTAGTAAATCTCATATGGGTTACTGAAGAACTTTACATAAAAAACATGATCTAAAGCTTTTTTATTGTGTTTTATTCTGGTTTAACACATTTTCTTTTGAAGTAACTAAATCTCTGTATCAGATGTTTTTGAGACTTAGTCTAGATTTAGGTTTAATAGATTTTGGATTTAGTTCAGATTCTGTCTCGATACAAGATGCATATATTAAAAAAATAGAATTTTGCATTATATTTTCCATATTGATCAGGTCAACACGTTCTGTTGGCCATATTGATCGAGTCTGATTAACCACCTTCGACCTGAATGCTCAATGATTTATTGGCAAGATTCACACGTTACTCAAATATTTTTCCTTTTGTAGGAGGTGTTTTAGAGGAGGGTGATCCATCCACACACACACAAAAAGATGGGGAAGGACGAAGGGAAAAAAAAAAAGGTTTTACTGATTCAGATTGTTTGATGCTGGTTCTAAATTAGTTTGGAAAACCTGTTTTGAATATTTTTTCCCCCATGTAAGACTTTTGATTATATTGTATCCCACAGCACAGTTAATATTCTAAAATGGCTTCTGCTTGGAGATGAGATGCAAATGATGGTTCACTATTTATCAGGCATTTCTGCTTGCTGCACCCTATTTATTCATTTAGCACACACCTTTATTTTTGTAAGTCATTCCACACAGGGAAGCATGAGGCTGATGATCCATTCCCATGGGAGCACCAGGGAACCAGTCAGCCCTTCTGCAGCTGGAGGGATGGGAACTGGGTGTACTGGGGAGCAAATGGTGGGGATCTGGGAAATCACAAACCTTCAGGGGCTGAAATGCTCCTGGAATGAGTGCTGACAGAACAGCCTTGTCTGACTTACTGTGAGCACTTCATCCAAAACAAAGAAACTGCTAGCAGACATCCTCCCAAGGTGAATTTTTATGACAACAGTGTTGTCCCTGAGTCTCTTACCAGATGTGTATAAAAGATCAGCAAAATCTAGTGATAAAGACAATCTGACCTGCCTTTGCCTTGCTTCCGAAGTGGCTGATTGGAATAAAACATTGCTGGATGAGACAGCTGAGCAGTCGTCTTACTTCATGAAAGAAGAAAAATAACACAAAGCTCAAGTGTTTGGAGAATGCCGTAGGCAATTTGAAATTTTTGGAGCTCAGAAGAGAGATTGCTGTTTTGTGACACACGTTTGAGGTGCTGTGTTACTGCAGGGATGATACACCAGTATGCTTTGAAAGAGAAAGTCTGTAAAACATTAGTTCTTGCTCCATAGGTTTGTGCTAGTGTTTGTTTTTTTTTCCTGGCATAGTTGCCCAGCAGTAGGATACAATGAACATCCATTCTTTTTATACAAACTTTATCAGCTCATCCAAAATTGGAGTTTTTGTGAATGTAACTAAAATTGGAAGATTTGCAAGCATTATGTCGGTATTTTTGGTGAGGCCCTGGCACAGGATCCCCAGAGGCGCTGTGGCTGCCCCTGGATCCCTGGAAGTGTCCAAGGCCAGGTTGGACAGGGCTTGGAGCAACCTGGGACAGGGGGAGGTGTCCCTGCCCATGGCAGGGGGTGGAATGGGATGATCTCTAAGGTCCCTTCCAGCTCAAACCATTCTGTGATTCTCTGATTCTCAAGTTACACAAACGCTGCTGGTTTAAGATCTGCTTTACTTAAAGCAAGGATTTGTTTCCTAGTCTGACATAGGAGAGTGAAATTACGATTTTTAAAAAACTATGGGTGAAAAAACTGAGATATTGGGAAAAGGTCCTGTGAGCTTTTGAATTTTTCCTGCTTATTGCTCATTTTGAGATTTCTGAAGGAGAGAGGCGTGGAAATCACTTGGCCACATTTTGGAAAAGGTTCAAGGTGCAATGAAAAGCCAGAGCAGCCAATGCCACGTTGGGCAACCTCTTCTCCCTCTGGTGCCTTCCAGAACTGCACCTCTGCCATGCCAGGGATGGGGACACTGGGTCTGCTCAGCAAACAGGCTGTAGAACACTGGCAAAAAACCACTTTGGAGTGATACTGCTCTAGAAATGGTAAAATCACTGTTGATGAGCCTCTTTACAAAAAAGTGTAGGGTAATGTCAACAGCCAGAGTGTGAAACTGGAGCAAGAGGGAAGATATCATTTCATGCAAATCCATAAATACTTGAAAGCAGAGTATTAGTAGCAGATTGTCTCAAGTCTAATATTCTCTACTTATTTGTTTGTGAGCTGAGAGGAATTAAATTTTCTACTTTCTCGTCCTTACAAGTTTGTGCTGTGAGAAATACTGTGGCATTTATAATGTGGTATCTTATAATACTGTTGCATGACTCTGGGATTTACTGGTTCATTTTTATTCACTTGATTTATGAAAGCAATTGAAACTCCTGCTAATTTTACTGCAAGTACTTGTTTAGTGCTAAAGACATACTTAAGTGCTGTGCTGGCTACAGGTTTTCCTTGAAATTCCTCCCTGGTAAGAGCTGGAACTTTCAGTCCTCTGTTTCTCTTTAGCTGTTGCTTATTATGAACAAGTGGCAGTTAAAAGAAAAAAAAAAAAGACCCCAAAAAGAGAGGAAAAAAATAGGATCTTACTCCTTTTAGCCTATGAAATCAATGGGACTGGATTGATTTTTGTAGCTTTACTAAAGAGACATTTTTCTTAAGTGATACAATCTCAATTCTTTTTATAGTTGCGTAAAAAATTTTTAAACATTTATGTTAACTTTGCCGTTAATGTGCGACAGGAAATTGCCTGTAAAATACATTTTTAAAAAGCATTAGGACTGATAAAAGTTTTGCCTTGTAGATTCCACAAGTATCCCTAGATTTATTTTAAATCACATATGCTTTTAGATAGATTCCTGCATGTAAATGTAAAATCAAATTATTCAAAGATGGAATAAACAGCAGTGCTTTTCCTTGTGAATGAGAATTAGAGATAAAACTTATTTAAAAAAAAATTCTGTATTTTGCTAAAGGAGATACTGAAGCTTTAAAATTCTGGGTTTTTTTAGATGTTAGAATAAAAATTACACATCTTGGCTTTAACTATGCAGAGGCTGCAGAAAGATAACCAAAAAGATGCTGCAGCAGAGGTGTCAGTGCCATACCCTGGCACCTGAGAAATGTTTTCTGTCACTCACTCAGCTGCTCTAACACATCTGTGCTTTCAGCACGGGGAGATCTGGGCAGACTTATGGCCATCTCTGAACATACCAGTTGAACAACCCAGTTTTTAGGCAGTTCTTACACAGATTTTTCAGGTGGGACCAAATACAATTTTTAGTATTTAGGTAGCCAAGACATAATTTTTCAATGGCAAAAATAGATTCTGTTGAAATTTTCTTCCAGCCTTCTAAGAGGATGATGCAGTGACACAGGAATTATCAGCTGCTGCATCCAGGCAGCCCCTTTCAGAGGCAAAGCCCTGTTAAAAAGCAGCAAAAACCCCTGCAGGATGGATGCCTTGCTAAGATCTGATGCTGGGAAGGGTTGCCAGGCTGAGCATTGCTGTATCTCCTGTCTTTAGCAGTGCCCAGGTGATGCCTTGGGAAGGCTGACCTGGAACAGAGACTGGACAGAGCTAGAGAATAAAGTAGATATTTATTAAAAGAAAGTAGATATTTATTAAAAGGCCTTTAAGGACACGCCTTGGCCAGTACAAGAGCCTGGCCAGGGCTACACCCAAGATGGACCCAAAATGGTCACAAAATGGACAACCAGCCACGAGGTCTCACACTTTTATAAGTTTTGGTTCATTTGCACATTGGGGTTTAATTGTGCAATTACAGCTTCAGGTTGTGAAGTCCCATCCTTCTTGTTTTCTCTCTTCAGCCCAGCCTTGTTTGTGCTTTTGGGCCTGAAAGTTGTACCCATTGTCCTTGGTGTCCAGCAGGACAAGGATTTGTTTTGTCTCCCTGCTCTGTGAAGAGAGCTGAGTGACACTGAGTGTGAGGCTCAGAACTGTACCCCTGGGCAGCACAGAATCTGAAAAACATGAAAGCTAAAACTTAAGGCATCACAGGAGCAGGTGGCTGTGGAAGATTGCTTGGCTTGGTAAATTTTCAGGGATCACTCTCCTTGAACCACAGATTGTCAGGAGCCCCGACTTCCTCAGCCTCAGATTTGGGCAAAAGAGGAGGTAGAACACGAAATTGGTGAAGGTTTCACAAAGGGGGTGTGCAGGGAGGAAGGTTTGCTCTCTCCAGTCACTCTCCTCCCTCAGTTTTTTGTTCCAGTCCCACTGCCTGTTTTTTGAGGCAGTGATTTGATTCTCAGCTAATTCTTGTCAGCACTTTTCGTGGTGTTTGTGCAGGGTGTAAGAAACGTGGATTTTTGCAGTTACCTCCTGTAACAGGGGAGAAACTTGACTAAGTAAGGAGAGCCTGGTGCTGTGTGTCTTGACTTGTCTAAAACTTTTAATACTGCCTGAAGTGACATTGTCAGGGGGCTGCCATGCTTTAGGGGCAGCTGCTGTGGAATTAGATTTACTCCCTGGTTTCACTGTCAATAAAGGTGTGTCAACCGAATGGTATTCTGATTTTTTCAGTGTTTTAACTTAAGGTCTAGATGATGGAATGGAGAAATGCCTTCAACACCAAGCTTGAGCTGGGGCTGGAAAGCCTGCTGGGAGACGGAATGAGGAGTCAACATAACCTTGGCAAAGTGCAAATGATAATCTGAAAATATAGAATCTAATTCAGTCCAGACAATTAGAAAGCTCTGCCTTTGGCCAAGTGTAATTAACTGCATAAATACACATCAGTGACCTGCCATCGCAGAGGAGACAAGGAACTGTAGAGCCTCATAGATGAGCATGGCAGGAGTGTTGTGATTTACTGAACAGGCCTACACTAAATCAGCTGGGGATCAGAGATAAACCATCCTGAAAAATGTTCATTCCATGCTTTTCAGCCCTAGTGGGGCTGTACTGGTCAAGTAAGGTCGTAGATTCAGAGAATATCCTGAGCCGGAAGGGACCCACAAGGATCCTTCAGTCCAACTCCTGGCCCTGCACAGACATCCCAAAATCCCACAACATCCCTGGGAGCGATGTCCAACCCCTCCTGGAGCTCTGGCAGATTTGGGGCTGTGCCCATTCCCTGGGGAGCCTGGGCAGTGCCCAGCACCCTCTGGGGGAAGAACCTTTCCCTGAGATCCAACATAAATCCCCCTGACACAGCCCCAGTCATTCCCTGGCTCCTGTCACTGTCACAGAGAGCAGAAATCAGTGTCTGTCCCTCCAAGGTTTGATATGATGCCCAGTTTAAGTCTGGCATTAAGGAAAGGTTGGAGTTACAAGGGGTCTAGATAAGAGTGCCAACTAAGATTAGAAACCTTGAAAACACGACTTTCTGTGAAAGATGGGGCAAAATGGGGCAGCTATTCTAAGGAAAGGTGAGTGAAGTGGGATGTAGCAGTTCTCAAATACGTGAGAAGACAATGGGGCAGTTGGTTTTTGTGGCAGGAGTGGGTAGGAAGAGAAATAATGGACTTAATTTCCAACTCAGAAGGTTGCAAGTTCATATCGGGAAAAGCTCTCTTGTAGTAAGACTGGGGAAGCATTAAAACAGATTTCCCAAGGAAGTCATGCAGAGGATTCTGTTCATAGAATCAAAGAATCATTAAAGTTGGAAAAGACCTCGAAGATAATCAAGTCCAACCATCAGCACAGCACCACCATGTTCACCACTAAGCTGTGTCCCCACGTGCCACACCCACACGTTTTTTGAGTGCTCCCAGGCATGGCAACTCCATCACTTCCCTGCACAGTCTGTTCCAGTGCTGGACAAGCCTTTCTGGGAGAAACCTTTCCTGATACCTGATCTAAACCTCCCCTGGTGCAGCCTGGGGCTGTTTCAAGGTCTTTAGAACCAGAGGAGATATTGGTTCTGCCGTGCAGGGCCAGGAAGGACAGAGCTGGAGCTGGTTCTGTTTTGGAGTGAGACAGCTCAAATATTTTTACACCTTTTCCATGCATATGGTGCCAGAATGATTTTTTTTTTGTCTTTTTGTTTTGCTAAGTTTCATTCTTTTGCCTTTCTGACCATCAGTGAGCAGTGGCAATAACAGCATCTCTTTGGAAAAACAATAGCTTTAAGTATATCCTTGTTTTTTCCTCTCTGTGCTTTTTATTTTAGCATTTAACTTGGTCTGCCATTTTATCCCTAAATGCAGCAAGTGTCCTCTGTGCTACTTCGTGGTCAGCTTTAGTTTGATTAATTTCATTAGCATAAGAGTGGATTTTATGCATACTGTGCCATCTGTTTACTTTCCACTTTATTCATTTATCAAATGCAAGAATTGTTCTTGAGCTCTCGGGTATCTTTCCTCAGTCCTTTTATTCCTATGTCCTTTTATTTATTATGTCCTTATATTTATTATCCTTCAGCTGAATTTGAAGGCTGAAGCATTTCACTTCCAAGATCTCTATCACAGGCCCGAGAGAAAGTAGGAAAACTGATGGAGACCTTTGATGAGCAGAGGTACTCTGAATGTAACATCTTGAGTCCAGGGATCTTAGCTGTTACATTTTAATTACATTTATTATTGAGTTATATTATTCTGGGGTTTGGGAAAGGTTATGATTACACTCTGAGCAATTTCCTGAAAAGAAAAAAAACAGATATGAACAAACACAAGACATAATATTAAGATTTTTGTCATAATGCAAGCAGGAAAGGTTATGATGCTTTTTTTTTGACCTTTCTCCCATTTCAGTTGTCAAGAAATTTTCATTAAGAAGAAAAAGATTGTCAGATTCTGCTAGTCTAAGAAAGCTGTAAGATTTTTATTAAGTGGCGGGATTGAGATCAAGGCCTGGGTCAAGAATAAACAACCACACTGTCTTCACACAGAGATTGATAATCAGAAATAATGAGAAATGCAACTTGACTTAAATATTGTGGTGTTTTGCCTTTTTCTGGGAAATTTCTCTGCTATCTCTGAAAGGGTGATTCTTTCCTCTGTGTTAAACAGAAGGAAGAAATGTGCTCCTCTGGAGTGTGTGTATGTGTAGGTTTTCCTTTTTATTATTTTTAGAGACTGCACAGTTTCAGGTCAGCACTGAGACCTCTTGTTCTCCTAACAAACCATCCCTTTCCACTTAGTCAGAAAGAGCCTAAATATTCTTGGTGAGGAAGTTCTGGCTCCCCCTGAGCTGGTGCTGAAGTTTTGAGACTAATAAGCAACCTAGAGGCTTTTTAAAAATCAAGGAATTCATTGGCTGGAGGTAAATCAGCAGCTCTTCTTCTCGTGGCAACAGGATTTTAAATTGGGGCTTTATCTGTGAGTGCAAGCTGTGCCCCCAGTCAGAGCAGAGCAAAGTTGGGATTCATTACTGGGGCAGGAGCATCATGTGCCTAATGAATAATGGCACCTCTTTGGGCTTCAGTCCCTTCCCAGCCTCTGCTGGGGCTGCAGAGTTTATCAGAGATGTTGAAATAGCAGGGGGACAACAACTTTCAGAGCCTGTGTGGATAAACAGGCAATATTTGGGGTTTTCAAAAGTTAACAGGTGTGAAAACCTGGGCTTAGGCAATCAAATGTTAATCATTTGTCCGTTTATAACAGATTGTATTTAAGAGACCATAAATACTTAATGACTTGAATTCATTTTCTGGCCAAAAATATTTAACAGATGTAAGTGGGTTTCTATGGTAATTGTCTGAGGTTGTCTAACTTAATGTCCTTGCTGTGACTCCTGTTTCATTTATGAATAAAAGTGAATATTTAAGCCTCATGAACATATTACTTCCACCTGCATTTGCCTGTGTGGGAAAACAAAGGTTATTTAGATCTCAAGTTTGCTTGGTGGTGACACATATGGGGAATATTGAAGGTGTTCTGCGTGTGAGCTGTGTTTGTAAAACAACATCTGTCACTTAAAGGCAAATCTTGTCTCATTTAGAGGCAAGGTTTGTTGTTTGCCCCTTGTTTTCATGTTATATTATGGTTTTTTTTACCATGTAATTTAATTTTGTCTTACCTACTCTATAATCAACATGATTTAAAAAAAAACCTACAACGTTTTCTATATGTTTCAGATATATTCAGGTTTTTCAGATATATTCAATATTTCAGATTTTTTGAAATCTGAATTCCCAAGAAGGCCTTGGGTGGAGAATAAGCATATCAATGGTTATTCCAGTACTGACCAGCTTCTAATTCTTCTGGAAATCTGAATATATTAATGAAAACAGTTCCTGCTTGTCTAATACTGCATGAAATCTTTGGGTGCTGTACTGGGTTAATTTAGTTGGTTTAAGAATGGAATATTTCCTCCTGATTTTGTTTTAATTAATTTGTATTCACAGTCATGGGTGAAAATTTTTCAAATCATTAAAATCAACAGTAACAACAAATCTTGAGTACACAGAGGAATATAAGAAAAGAGAGGGTGACACCCAGGAAATGTAAATCTTTCTAATTATTCTTGTGTGGCACAGTGGTTTGTTTGTCTTCCTGAAAACAAACATTTCCTTCTATTCAATGTGTGTAATGCCATCCTTAATGTCATATAAATACATCCAAAAAAGACACTTGCTCTTTTTGGACTCATCCATCTGAATTGCTGCTGTTTTCAAGATGTTTGTTAAGATGGTTGTCAGGCTTTAGAGAGTTTCTTGTCAGCTAAAAGCAATTCCTTCACAAATTAATAACTTTAATAATTGGAGGATGTGTTTTTGAGCACTGCCCCTCTGTTGCAGACCTGTGTGACTCTGCTGGGATGAGTGCAGTGAGATTCTTCTTCCAAGTTTCTCTTGAAGTTGTGGATTGACTTTCAACAATTCAGCATAAATCAATATATTTTTGTTTTCTGGAGGTGGTGTTTTCGTGTTTCAGAAACAATCTGACCAATCAGATTTAATACAAATTTACTGAGCAGTTTGTATCAAAAATGCAGATTTTCGGTTTGCACAGGGCAGTGCAGAGATTTGAGGAATCTCATAATTTTTTACATTTCTGAGTGCTGATAGTTTTATTTATCTGAAATGTATGCACTGAGCAGTCTCTCCTTTTCCTTATATCATGTAGAACTGATCAAACCTTTTAAAAGGGTTTTCCACAGAGGGTACTCTTATTTTTTTCTTCCAGTTCGGTATTAAAAACAATCCAACAAAACCTCAACCTTTGTTAGGCATGTGCTTTTTATATCCCACTCCTACACTTACCTCTAAATCCTCTTCCCACCTTTCCAACACAGCAAATCGCATTTATTTGGCCTAAGATTTATTGCAAAACCAGTTCCCTTAACAAAGGCTTTCAAACTTAAAAATAGGCATTGGAAGTACTAAGTGGTTTTCTTAATAAATAGTAATAAATAAGTGTAATTTGTAAGACTGGAATTTATTTTTCAGTTCATAGGAAAGTCCTTTTAGGTAGCACTCCGTCATCGAAACTTGTGCACAGGAAAGGTTTGGCTGTTTATTTTTAATGAGAAAACTTGAGGCCAAAAGTAGGAGGAGAAAGTAGATGATTGGAACAAAAGAACAAAATCAGTTTGCAGTACGATCCTGATGGAATTTTTAAATGGAGTGTTTCAATAGATAGAAATAGAGCCTGACTGCATTGTGCTGCACTCAAAGTAAGAAAGTTCATTTGCTCCTTCTGCCATTGTTTTATTTTAAACGTCAAGAGTCCCAAAGAGAATTGCCTTGAAGAGATCCAGTATTTACATATTGAGTGGAAAAGGTGCAAGATGATAATTTTTGATAGCTAAATCCTAAACACCATCTAAACCCTGAAGTGATACAAGCAATCTTTGCATAAGGGCTCTTCTGCTAACACTATATTATCCTGTGTGTTCAATCATTTGAGCAGCTTGGTCTTGGTTTTAAATTCACAATAATTGGCCATAGCGGGCTTTGCACAAGTTCAACCCGATCAGTTGGTGAATAAGACAATTTATTTGAGCCAAGTGGCAATCTGGTGTGGCCGTGGCTGCTGGTGGAGCAGGACCAGCAGCTGCAAGTCATCGACTGCTGTTCATGGTGGGCCAGTGCTGCTGCCTAAAAAAGATCCTTGTTGGGGCTGCAGATCAAAAAAAAAAAGCTGTTTTTGTGGGAGAGGAGATGCAGTGGCAGCTCTGGCAGGGAATCTTTGCAGTACAGATTTGTATCTATCAAATGAATAATCTTTTATATCTCTCTTACCCTGGTGGCACCTCTAAAACTTCATACATTTGCATTATAGAAAGTATTGGTTTCAATGACTCATCATTCTGTCATCCTGGTGGATAATGCCCATCAATAACAAATGATAGAATTTGATAAATAAATCTTAGTGAAGGTTTTATTCAGTGTTGTACAATTATCTTCTAAAGAGATATAACAGCAAACTGCCTTCTGTTAACTCGCTCCAGAACACACCTGGCTTATCTTTTACTCTATTGAAATGTAATTCCCTTTAAAATTGTAAGGGAATATTTTCTCTAAGAACTCAGAGCCGTGTTCTTCATAAAAAAAAAAAAAAAAAAAAAAAGAAGGAAAATCAGGTATTTTCTTCCTTCCTTGATAATGATATTCATATAGTTTACAGCAAACAGCAAAAATGAGAACTTATCTAGAAACAGTGCAGGAGATGCATTCATATTTAAATTAAACTTTAATCAATTAACATGGTTAATAAGAAGAGGTTCATTATATCTAAGATAAAAGAACACAAACAATACCCAAGCCAAGTATAAACACACTCCTTGAAGCAGCAGCAGTAGGAGCAGTACTTAACCTAATGTGCAAGCTTTCAAGTGGCAGAGTGGAAGAATTTTTACGTTTAGTTTGACTAAATGCTCGTTCTTTTAATCTTTTTTTTTCTGGTTTGACTGCGGTACTTAACAAACATTTCCACTCATAGATACTAATCTTAATTTTACTATTCCCAGTCTCTGGAGTCTCCTAGGTTATACTGTGGATGGTATTTTTACCAGCTGTTACACATTCCCTGTGGTAACTGCCTAAAACTTCTCATATTGTACATTCAGCTGTATTTATTTGCGAATTTTTGGACTTTTTGTGAGTCAGTCCTTGTGGGGTTTTTTTTGCTAGATAGACATGTACAGTTTTCTACTGACTTTATGCATTGCTCTGAAGGCTGAGAAATTAACCTGCATCCCCAAAGACTTAATGTAGGGTGGTTTTCAACATTTCTAAGTAGCATTTGTGAAGAACGACCATTCTTTGCTTGAGGAGTTTTCAGTGGGAATGGAAATTTGTGTTACAGGGCTTTGTGTTCTCTAACAGTTGTGTTGGAGAATTTTGGCATTTTTTAAAGGCTTTCCTTTTAATAATTAAAGAAAACAGTTTAGGCGTGCTTGTTAAGAAGCTGACTGAAAAGATCTGCTCTTTTTCTTTTTTAATTTTTAGCAGTAATAGCCTACTAAGATAATTGTTGTTAAAATGTAGTATGGAATTATATGCTGTTAAGGATGACATCTCTGTTAAATAGCTTATTCTTACAAATACAGCCTGAAGTTCATATATTTAGTGTTAATTAATGCATTTGGGTTTTAGTAAAAAGCTTATTTTGTGTCTCTTCGCTTTAGTCAGAATGAGCTGAAAACCAATTTGATGTCACTTTGTGTTTCAGACACACCAGCTTCTCTTTGGCACCTGCTGTTCTGTTCTGCCAATTGCCACTTAGTGCTGGGAATATATATCAGATTCTTTTCTTTTATATTTCTAAGACTTTTCTTGGCTGTCACTGCCAGTTGAGGTTATCGCCCTTCGAATTTTGTGATTTTGTTGTTTCCCTCACCACAGGGTTGTGTTTAATCCGGGGTTACTGCTACTGTGCTGCAATTCAGAAAATCCATGCTGATGGTGGCAATGGCAAGAGACAGTGGGGTAGGAAGGAGTATTTAATTTGCAGCAGGAGGGGAAAACAGCCTGAACTTTGCCATGGGGGGAGAAAAACGCAACCCCAAATCCAGGGATCAGGTAGGCAGACAAATGTCTAGTGCTGGGGTGATCAGGAAGGTTTAGGTGCCATATGCAGTGGCGTAATTACATGTATTGCTCGTGGTTCTGTTGAAACAAACAAAGGGGGAAAAAAAAAAGTTGATGTTTCCTCAAGTAGATCTGTTTGTGGAGTGTGTGGGACAGAAGTGGCTGTTAGTTCTGTGTGGGATGATGTTGCTGCTCTCTGTTCTTCTGACAAAAAAATCTAGAACAGCAGGAGGAGGACAGAGATGGATCAGTTCCTGGAGGAGCCTGGGAGAAAGCCAGTGCTTGCTTCAAGTTTGACCAAAGGAGGTTTCTGGAAATGTTCTCTTTTGCCATGTCTGGAATTCTGTCTCTGAACAACAGGCAGTTTGAATTAGCATCTGTACTGCCTTGGCAGGTCCCCAGTGACAAAATTCCAAAATAAATGTGCATCCAAAGGAGTGTGGCCAGCAGGTCGAGGGAGGTGCTTCTCCCCCTTGACTCTGCCCTTGTGAGACCCCACTTGCAGTTCCGGGTGCATTTCGGGTGCCCTCAATATACAAAGGACATGGAACTGTGGGGACAAGTGCAGAGGAGGCCACGAGGCTGAGAAGGGGACCAGAGAACCTCCCCTATTGAGACAGGTTGAGAGAGTTGGTGCTGGAGAGGAGAAGATTGTGTGGAAACCTCACAGCACCTTCCAGTATCCAAGGAGCTACAGGGAAGCCAAATTCTTCATCAGGAACTGTAGTGGTAGGACAAGAAGTAATGGGTTAGACTGAAAAAGGTGATATTTAAGTTAGATATTGGGAAGAAATTCTTCCCAGTGGGATCCTGGCACAGGTTTCCCAGAGAAGTTGTAGCTTCTCCATCCCTGGAAGTGTCCCAGGCCAGGTTGGACAGGCCTTGGAGCAACCTGGGATAGTGGAAGAGAGGCTTGGAACCAGATGGTCTTTAACATCCCTTCCACCCCAAACCATTCCATGGTTCTATGATTCCGTGTTTGTGTGCCAGCTTAGCACCACAGCCTTGTAATTAATGAAATATGCCGTACTGGAAAGTGATGTGAGACCCCCCCAAGCCCATGTGGATGAGGTGGTTGTTCTCCAATGGCAGATACACCCTATGTATGACCATCAAAACAGAGCTTTGAATCTTATTTTAGCTGTATAGTAATGACTTGAGAGCTCAGGTGATATCAAAACAAACAAACCAACAGATCCTAAGGAACCTTTCCACAGAGTCCATCAGATCTCTCACACAAGTTTGTAATAACACAATTCTGTTCTTTTTTGGGTGGTGGTTTTCTTTAGGATAGTTTGTTTTTTAAAAGTTTTTTCTTTTTCTGTATTGATGTGCAAATAGGTGCACAATAGAGAGAAACGTAGGTGAAATACAGGTTTTGCCTTCTCAGTCTCTCTACAATGTTCAGGGGATACAGGGACTACAAAGGAGGTCAGAAATTGGCTGGACTTCTGGACTTCAGTAGTAGGGGTGGAAGATTGATGGCCACCAATTGCAAGGGAATTCTGCAGGGCTTGTGGTCAAGCTGGCCTTGTTTAATGTCTCGTCATTTTTCTGGGCAGTGAGGTGAAATGCACCCTGAGTAAATTTCCTGACAACACTGTTTTGGGAGGAATGTTGATATGCTCAGGAAGTAGGGCTGGCATGAGGAGTATCTCAGCAGGTGGGGAAATGGGCTGGCAGAACCAAGGGAAGCTCAGCAAAAGCCAGTGCATAGTCCTGCAGGGGGATGGAGTCACCTGGTGGGGTGCTATGGGCCGGGTAGAGGCTGACTGAGCACTGCTCTGTGGGGGGAATGTCAGAGTCCTGCTGCAAAAATCAGAACATGGGACTGGAGAGCCACATCAGCGTGGAGCTGTTTCGGTGGCTTTAGCAGAACAATAATAGAGAGCGAAGGGAAGCGAGAGTTCCCCTCGAAGCAGTTGTTCTAAGAGCACATCTGCAGTACCGAGTCCTTTTTGGGGCTCATGAGTAAACCAGACACTGCAGTAGTGGAACAAATCCTTATCCTACTTTGAAGGTGGCCCTGCTTAGTTGAGGAGCTGGGCTAGAGATTCCAGAGGTCCCTTCCAGCCTAAATTGAGTTATGATGATGTGTGTGACACCTGCAAAGCTGGTGAAGGCTCTAGAGGGGCCATACGAGGAGTGGCTGAGGTCACTGGGCTTGTTCAGCTGGAGAAGAGTGAGGGTCTGCAGCTCCTCCTGGGGGGCAGCTCTGATCTCTGCTCCCTGTGCAGTGCCAGAACCCAAGGGGTGGCTGGAGCTGTCCCAGGGAAGGTTAATTTTGGATCTCAGGGAAAGGTTCTCCCCCAGAGGGTGCTGGGCACTGCCCAGGCTCCCCAGGGAATGGGCACGGCCCCAGTTCTGCCAGAGCTCCAGGAGGGTTGGGACACTGCTCCCAGACACTGGGTGGGATTGTTGGGGTGCCTGTGCAGGGACAGGAGCTGGACTGGATGATCCTTGTGGGTCCCTTCCAGCTCAGGATATTCTGTGATTCTGTGCTAATTTTGGAATTTTAAGTAGGCGATGGAGATTTTATACAGTGTGTGAAATGTGCAAAATAAACAACCTAAATAAAGCACCCTTCAGGGAATACTCTCCTCTGCCTTCCTGAGTGAGAATTCATAGGTGCTCTGGATTTGCAATCTCACCAGGATATTCTTTACTGTTCATAACATAAGCCTGAGTGCAATGGAACAGCACGAAGAAGTTAATTTCATTATTATTCTTACTATTCAAAATAGAGCCCCAGAAAATTAAGTAGTATCCATTCTGGGGGAGTTTTGATTTAATCTGTGTATATATAGAGTGGAAGATTGCTTGCTTCTGTTTTCTGCTGTTCTTTATTGGCAAGGTTTTCATTAAAAAAAGATATATTAGTTGTTACAGAGAAACCAGAGCACTAACTCACCACATATGTCTGAAATATTTTACTGCCTTCACTTACAGTACTTTACATTAACTGAAACAGAAACTCCTGGGAATCGTTTGCCATTGGTATTTAGTGATGTATGAGATTGTTTTCAGTGCTGCTTAGGGCAGTTCACAAACAATAACATTACCCTGAGGAAGGAACTCCTGGTGGTTCCATCAGCCGGAGCACCAGTGTCTCTCTTTTGGCTGCTGGAAGCCTGGGGAGATCAGCTGCCTGTGAGAAGCTTCAATATTGTTCTACCTGCCTTTGTAGTTGCTTGCTATCTTATTTTGGTATCCAGTTAAGGATTATTTAAATCCTTTTGTGTTATTTCTCCTCGAACAATGGCTGAGTCATTGGAGAAAAAAACCTAAAGCAAGATAATATTGAAGTTTCTCTTCCAGATGTGGTATCTAGTAAGGTAGGAAATAAAACTTGCGGCTGTTTCATTCCCTCAAGGTAATTAGACAATGGTTTGAAGTGGAAGGGATACTGAAATCATCCAGTCCCACCTCCTGCCATGGGCAGGGGCAGCTTCCACTATCCCAGGTTGCTCCAAGCCCTGTCCAACCTGGCCTTGGACACGTCCAGGGATGGAGAGTCCACAACCCCAGAACTGGTTACAAAAAGCTGTAGAACCTCAGTAAAGCAATTGCCATCTCACTTTTCCTTTTTCTTTTTTTTTTTCCCCCCTAGCCAGTACAACTTGCTGCCTGCTCTGTGGTTGAGTTCCTTTGATAACTACATCTTAAATATTGCTGCTTTTAAGATTGCTAACAGGTTTTTAAACCAACAAGTGTCAAGAAAATAGTGCATTAAATACCAGCTTAGAATTTCCCTTTGTCAGGCGTGTGCTGTTTACAGTGGCAAGGCTCGTGCTCTGCTGCAGATCCAATAAAACAGCACAAGTAGAATGAATCCAGGGATTTCACAGGAGTTTTTCTGTTACTCTAGTGTGGTGTGCCCTCATGTGGTTAAATGCAATATCTTCCTTGGATCAGTCCAACACCCTTTGGATTTGTTCTCTGTTCTGCTGAAGAACTGGGACAAATAAAGGCTGTTGATGGAATGGGAGGCAGTGTGATGCCAAGAAGGTTTTCAGTAGTTTTTTTTGTTTTACAGCTCTCAAGTGATTTTGTCCTTTTGAGATGAGTATAAATACTTGCATTTGGTTCCAATTCAGCTACAGATGTGTGTGTTTCCCTTGTCTTGGTTTTTTGAGATTTTGAGGATCCACTTAATACGTAGGCCAAGGTGGCTTCGCTTCTGATAGATTAACACTGATAACTGAGTATGGAAATGAAAAATTGCTTGTTGATTTTCTCCCACATAATACATAATACCAGCAATCTTTTATTTTTGATTCCCTTTGAGTACCACAAGGCTTAATTTTGTGATAATAATATATGCCTATTGACTACATATCTCACATTTGCATGTGATGTGTTTGTCAGCTTGACTACTAATGCTGTGTTCAGTTTTGGAAGGAATTAGAGTTGTTAGAGTTATGAGGCATTGCTTTATACTTTTTGGTTTGTACTTTTTATTTTATCATTCACATAGATTGCAGGCAGCTTTTTTGGGGGGGGCTTCATATCCTGACAGCAAACTGCAGATGATGATGACTTTTCTTCTACATCCAAAAGTAGTGCAACAAAGTTTTGCCCAAAATTAAAAGTTGGTAAAACTGCAGAAAAACACACACTTTTGGCATCAGTGACATTTACTGTTTTAATTAACAAGGAAAATAACAGATGTCAGCAGGGGCTTGCAGTAGTAATAACTTATTAACTGTGAGAAATTAACTTAAGTTATTGAATGCAAAAAATTACTTCATCCTCAATTACTGCTCAGTGGTTGCCAAGATCATTTAACACAGCACTACTGGAAGTTGACATTTCTGGCTGCTTTGAGGTCACTGCATTTAATGTGTATTTACTGATTATCAGGTAGATTCCAGCTTTCTGATTTTTTTTAGCTGGGCTAAGTTAAACTTCATGTTTTACTCTTTAAAGGAATGTTTTGTGCATTGTGGTCTGCTAAACCACTGCTGAGTTGCACAGAGATGATCATTTGGAGCCAAATAATTTTGCCTTTGGTGATTTCAACATTTTAAGTTCCCACATGGATACATGGTGTTGTCTCACTTGGTGTGGGTCTCATTTTGGCCTCCTAGGCTGCTGCTGGTTTTCTCGGGCAGCAGTAGAGCCTGTGTGGAGAGAGAATTTTTCCCAAAACATGGCCAAGGAAAGAATTCTAAACAATCTGTGCACCTGGTGTTTTCTTAACTTGTTTAGAAGATGTTTGCAGAGAAGTGTCGTTTCTAATCAGCCAACCATGGTGATGGGATGTTGAACAAAGGACCAATCATGTTGAGCTGTGTCAGAACCCTATAAAAAGGGGTTTGTTTGTTAATAAACCAGAATTAGCCTTTTGAGAAACGTGGAGTCTGTGTCGGTCTTTTTGTGTCCAACAACGACAACTTGGACAATGAGAAACAGAAGGAATTTAGTGACAGGATTACAAGCAGAAAGGATTTGCCAAATGTTGCTCCAATTAAAATTCAATCTATGCTATATAAAACCCAGAAGGATCCTTGATTTAGAGCTCTGGAAGACTCAAATGTTTGGAGGTGCCAAGTCTGTTTAGGCACCCAGCTCTGGGAGTGTAATCCATAAACAGAAGTTACATGATTAGTTCTCCTTTTCAACACATGGAGAAGAGAAGAGAGAAGCTTAGGAGTGAGATTCAGAAGATGTTGGGGGAGAGATGTGAAAGGGAACTTTTTGAGATCCCAATCCCTTTCCAGAATTTATGTGCTGAACTCTGAGCCTGCAGAGTGGAGCTTACATCACACGGTGATTAATAGAGCACAGGTTTGCTTGGACTTAGTTTGAAATTGTCCTCCAGGGTTAAAAAAACAGCTCATTCTCCTCATTTCAAGCCCAAGCACTCTGGTGTTGCAGCCCACCTTCTTAAAATATCCCAGGTGTTAAGGTGGTCACCCCTGAAGGAAGAAGAGCTGGTTCACTTCTCTGCTGAGCCTGAGGAACTTCAAACCCACATTTCTTACTCCCAAGACAATGCTGTGCCCCCCAGTTCATGGCCTGGCCCCTAAGGTGGTCATCCTGCCAAAATCAGGCCATTGTAGGGGGAGGAATTCTTGTTCCTCTTTTCATCTTAATAGGATCATGAACTACTCTTATGCATAATGAAGGAAGAGATGAGAGAAAATGTATGTTTAACACAAGCCATAGTTATGAATTTTTGAAATGGTACAGCCTAGTGTGCTTTGGGGTAACATAAAATAAAAAGAAATAATGAGAATCTGTGGATCCTGTCTTTGGCTGTTGGACTTGACTGGGATCAAGCCCTTTTGTGCAATTAGAAAACCCACAGTGAATTACAAATTGAGAGGAACATCTTAAAATTTGACTTCCATCTTTTTCTTGCGTTTAAAGGCATTGAGTAGATTTTTTAGGAGTCAGATTAAACCAACAGTTTTGCTAAAGAATGTGTAGTTGCTCCAATTAAACACCTGCTTCAGCTTTTCTCTCTTGGCAAAAGCTGGAATTGCCAAAATCCTAACAAGATACTGGAAACCTGTGTTCAGGAATGGGATTATTTAGTTCTTAAAAGTGAGGCGATGCAAGAGGGAATCTTGAAATGGATGTTGCTGCCTGTGCTGCCAGTTCCAAGAGATGGTCAACTCCTGGAGTTACCAGTTGACAACTGGATGGTGTGAGGAACCTCAGGTAATGTGCAGGAGCAAGTGAATCCTTGAGAAACCTGAGGAATATAAATCTTCTGTCTTTCATGAGTGAAATATTAACATAATCTATTTTTCCTGTCTATCAGGTAACTCCTGGAATTCGTATTTGGCTTCTAAATAGCATCACAGTCTTTTAGTGCCAATTAACAGGAGAAATTTGTCACAAAAGGAGAATTTAATAATCTTTGCGCCTAATTTATTGCAAATTAGAGGCAAATTGTATTATGGGAGACATTTTATTAGTTTAATTTATATTGATTCTTGTTTCAGTTATGGGAGAGTTGGTGAAACCATGCTGCAGGTTATCACGGCTGTTGTATACATTTTTCATGAAGATTTGTAGGAGGAACATAACCATCATTCTTCATTTAATTGTGTTTTTCTATTCTTCTTTTTCTTAACATTATGTTTTGTGAAAACATATTTCAGGTTTGTGTGTCTGTTGTAGAAATTTTTGACAGTTTTTCGGGAAGATTTGTAGGAGGAACATAACCATCATTCTTCATTTAATTGTGTTTTTCTATTCTTCTTTTTCTTAACATTATGTTTTGTGAAAACATATTTCAGGTTTGTGTGTCTGTTGTAGAAATTTTTGACAGTTTTTCGGGAAGATTTGTAGGAGGAAAGTAAGTGTGGGGTGGTTTATTTATTTTTTTTTATTCTTTTTGATAGCATAACAAGTAGTCAGAAATTCCACTGAGAATTAATACTTCCTGAAGAACTTTAAAAGTGCCTCATATAATATTCATTCACATTGGCCAGGATGTAAACCTCTTCCCGTGGTGGGAGCACTGATAAGGAAATTATAAATTAGCAGCAACGCTGTTGCTATCTCCAAATTACATCCTAAAGGTGCATCATGTGGGCAGAATAGAAATATGCAGATTTGTTCAGGAATCAGTGTTTGGCAGCAGGAATGTGAATCGGAGCTGCTCGCTGTCCTCAAGCTACACTGGATTAAAATATAAAACATCCTGGCTCTAAGCAGTGTTGCCTCAGTTATCTGGGTGCTTCCCAGCCAAAAGGGAGGTGTGGCACTGGCTTTTGGTAGCACCCTAGCTAATAATTTATGCATTAGGGAGAGGAGTCTGCTTATTTATTAATGCCTGTAACCCCCAGGTGTTTGCAAACACTGAGGGGAGCTGGAAGGAGTACAAAAAGCTGGGTTAAACCACTGGAATTCAGCGTGGATAGGCAAAGTTCTGTTCATCAATGAGAATCCAAATATCCACATAGAATAGAAAGGGAATTTCAGTTCTATCAATTAGGTAGCCAGCTGGTGCTAATCGTGCGGAGATAATTACAAGTGTTAATTATGTAAGCTGTTATGATTTGTGGGGTAAGGACAGTGGCAAATTACTCAAGTTGATAGGGAAAATTGAAGAACAGTTATTATCAAAAAATTGAGTTGTGTTACAGACGGAATCATGCTCAGCAGAACATCTGTGTTCTCACATATTGGTGTAGTAGGGAAAAAATCCTTTCTTTTTGTGTGGCACCAGAGAATAAGCACAAATATGGGAAAAAATCCAGCAAGTTATCTGCTCCTCTGCACAAATATGGAAAAAATCCAATTTAGTTGCTTTTCTGTTCTGTATTTGAATGAAAAGTAGTTGTTTAAACCATTTTCTCCTGTATTTTGCTCAGTAACACCTTGCAGTTGGAGTGGGATCAGCTAATGAGCTACTGCTGAGAGCCACATCATAACTTAAGTATTTGGTGTGCAGAGCCAGGAATTTGTACAGCAGAATTCTCTCTCTCTTTGCTCTGCTGCTGAATGATCCAAGGGAAGGTCACAAACACAGTGCTCAGGTCTGTTCTCTACCTCATTTGGAGCAGGGAGTCAAATTAGATCTTCCCAAGGCTGTGCTGGTGCTGTAACCCCCAACACAATCTTCTTCTCTCTCCAGGTATTTTGAAAGGTCTCCTCTGCCAAAGGAAACAACAAAAAAAAGCAAACCCAGCCAGAGACAGTTTGGAAAAAGAGGTTTTGTGTTTCCAGACGGTTGTAACGATTTATTTTTTTTCCTTTGATGAAACAAACTTCTTTTGGAAGCAGCAGGATTTTGAGTACTCGAGGGGTGACCATTGTCCAGCCAGTGAGGCAATGAAATGGTGTTGGAACCCTGGAAGCTGAGAATTCTGGACTTTTTGTGCTGATGGGCACTGACCCTCAAGAAAACACTGCATTTGACCTGNCAAGAATTAATGAACATCAAAGTCTGAACACGAACTTCGTCTCTCGAGCAGTTAATCCCAACTAAGGCAGACAAAAAGACTAAAACAGTCACAAGATGGTGCAGTGGCGTGGAAGGGCAGCTGATATCCAGAAGAGAAAGGGCCCTTCCACTGAAATGTCAGGGCTGTCTTTGCTCAGGTCATTGAGTGTTTCCAGCACCTTGGTGACCTATGAGTGCATGAGAAGAGAGGAATAACTCGGAGCTGGTCACATCCAAGAACTGCCACTGGGAAGAACAAATAATATTTACTTGAAAATACAAGGGGCATAGGGAAGAAAAGGGATTTTTTTTTTCTTTTTGCAAATAATTCGTGATCCTTCAGAGAAACCCTTTCAGCTGTCACAACCAGAGCCAAATATTTCAGAGCTGTTTTTGATTTGCCTGCTTTGGTTTATTAAAACCAAGGAAACATAAATGCTGTCCACCCTCAGAAAAACTCCCAACAGCCTCTGTCATTGATACTTAAATTTGTAGAATCACAGAATCATCGAAGGATTTGTGCTGGGAGAGACCTTTAAGGACTACCGGGTCCAGTCCCCCTGCCATGTGCCACCAGTGTCCTCAAGCCTTTCTCCAAAGGGCTGCTCTCAATCCTTTCATCACCCAATCTGTGCTGAAAACACAATACCAAGGCATCTGTCCTGTGTGAGGGACCAGAGAGAAACCACAAGGATTAGCAGGATAATTAAAAAAAAGGACAAAAAAGAAAGAAAAAGTCTATCAATATTTGCCTCAAGAATTGTCAATATATGCTTGCTTTTGATGTGATGGTGGAAAATCTTGGGTCACTAATGCAATTCGAGCAGATACTGAGCAAAGAGAAGGCAAAGGAGGACAATTACAACTCTCAAACTTGTGGCCCGTCCCTTTCAGAAATCTGTAGGGAAGACAGATTTTAATCTGTCTGATCTAATCTGAAAGTTTAATTCTGAGAGCCAGGAATGTTCTTGTGTGAGCTGGAGCTGCTGACAGGGGATTAATTTGATGAGTGTGTGATCCAGCTCTATCCCCTTTCACTTCTGGCATTCCCTGCCTGCTCATGGCCTCTGCCATGGGGAAATCCATGCTAATAGAATTTTCTGCTTTTAGCAAAGACATCCTCACCTTTCTTTTGTGCTGCTGGAGCTGGGTAAGGAGGCCTGAATTCAGGATGGGGCTGAACTATTAATTAGTTAAGTTCTGTTATTCCAGCAGAGATCTGTGCTAGGACTGTGTGAAGCTTCTTTAATAAAATAAGTGAGCAAGGTTCCCCAGTGTGATCACAAAGCCAGGATCATTACAAGGCTGCCAAATGAGCTTATGGTAATTATCAAGTGATATATTTGATAATTGTACAGAATTTGGGGTGAGTTCTGCATTAATTAGTAACAGAAGCTGATAGAGACATTCTTTTCTTTGTACCACTTCAGGTGGGGTAAGATATTTAAAATAAACCAGTTATCTTTAAACCCCTGCTGGAAAACTGAGTTATTTTAATAAGAGTTATTTTAATAATAACCTTTTTTAATAAAGGGTTTTTATTATTTTTTCTTCAATTTTTTTTCATGCAATTTATATAAATTCATAGGTTATTGGCTTTTTAAAAATGGGACAGAAGCTAATGTGCCATGGATTTTTCTGTCACTGGTATCAGAAGCTTTCCTCCCCTTTGCCCTGTCCCAGTACAGCTGACTTTCTGGAACAGGAATTCTAATTTTGGAAGAGACTGCTCTTTTAGCCTTTTAACTTGTAATTTAATGTAATTTAAAGAAGCTGACACAAGATGAGTAAAATGGCAATATTGCAGTTTTTGTGAATGGTTTTCTTCCTTTGAGAGCTCTGTATTATCCAGAACCCAACCTGTTGGTGCAGAGGCTGGAATCCAGAATTTCCCTTTTCCAAGGGAATGTCCTTAGCCCCACATGGAGAATGATTTCTCTCCTTGTTTCATCTGAATGCTGTTGATCAGAGGGTAGTGAGATGTTGGGATTTTTTGGATTTCATGCCAGTAGATCTTGTTTAAAATTTTAAAGCCTTTGCTTCAAATTTACAAACCATTGAGGTTCGTTGGCAAACAAAGCCTCTAGCACCTTTGTGATCTTGTGCTCTCTTCTTGGCACTCTTCCTTGTGCATATTTGAGTGCCAGCTTTTGACAGGATGGAAACTTATTTTTTAATGGTAGAAACAAAATAAATAAGAAAAAAAAAGAGCAGCAAAACATTTATGAAGGAATTGGGCTCAAACAGAATACACCAGTATTTCCTTTTGAAAAAGAGGATTGACTTTGGGGGTGCTGTTTCCTACATGTGTATTATGAGAAGTGATAGAAAAAGTCTCCATCTTCTGTGGTAATTTGGGTTTTCCTATGGACTGTGTTAGTTCTGGACTCAGCAGCTCAGAGCATTAGCAAAGATTTTCTGCCAGTGCCAGATCCTCTTCATCTCTAGGACCTGCACATGTTCCACTCTGCACAGACTGGCACAGAAGTTCTTAACTGAAAAGATTTTCAGCACTTGTAGACAATTTAAGTGATTTTTCTCTATTTCTGCATATTAAGCAGCATAGGACAAACCAGTTCTTTTATTTCAAAAAGGCCTCCAAGTAAATATTATTAAATATTTTAATTTAATTTATAATTACTTCCACTTTGAGAAGTTCTGCTATACTTTCCTCATTGTTTGGTGGTGAGTTAGAATTATTTGCATTTCTGTAGGTGTTCATAACTAGATGCCAGTGACAGTGATCAACTACAAAAGGATCTTCAGGAAATTTCATGAGGAATATTTGCAAGGGAAAGCTAATAAAGAAAATATTATTTCTAGATCTAAATAGTGGGAAAAAACCCTCCATGTGATGGGTGAATATTACATTCCAGTAGCCAGGCAGACTCATTCCTGAAAGAAGGCTCTGGAATATATTTGTTTTTCTCCCAATGCATCCATGCATATGATGTTTTCAAGCCCTGATAATATATATAGATAGATATAGATACAGATATAGGTACATATATTTATTCTTCCACAGTCTGTAGGTTTTAGATGTGATTTGGAAAAAAAAACCAACTGACTGAAAGAGAAAAAAAATGTACACAAAGAGAGTGTTCAAAACTGTACCAAAGACCTTGTCTTTGTTTCCTTCTGGTAACAGGGATGAGATGACAGTAAATTTTCATACTAGTTTTAGAATCGTTTGGTTTTTAGTGAAATGTCTTTATTACAAAGACATTTATTTTTCTTACAACAAATTTGTGGCTTGGAACACTTGATACAACTCTACAGGTGCCTTGATTTGTATCGTGGTTAGGGAGAATTGCATCCCTGAGCATTATTGATCCAGTGGTATTTTTTTGTGCATTTAACACCTGATAGTACCCAATTCAATATTCCTGTTTTACAGAGCAGCAGCCTGGTGCTGCTGGAGTCATGCAGGGTTCCCTCTTTGCCCAGCACTCAGCTGGGGGATGTACACCCTGTGCTGTGTTTTTAAGCTTTCTAATCAGTTTATTGACAGCTCAATAAAGAATTCCTTCAGGAGATTCTGCAAACATGGACACAGTTTCCTTCTGTTTCAATACTGGAGGGATCATTTCACTGCCTGCTGTGGTTTTATGACAAAATATTAGCAATAGAGTGAAGCAGCACTAAGGCAACGGGTTTTAACCTGTATAATCTTTGCATTGGGAGCTCTTTGTGCCTTTCACGTCTGGAAAACAGCCACAATGTTTTTGTCACCACTTGCATGTCACCGCCAGTACATTATCTCAAGGGACAATTGCTTTTTGAATGGTTTCTGACCCTTTTGTGTTCAGGTTCCGTTTTATCAGCGTCTTCATTTTTAAAAAATGAAAACCAGCGACAAAAACGATGCTTTGGGACCACAGCCCTGCCATGCCTGGTTCTTATCGTTTTCTTTTTGCTGCTTGGCTGTGATTTGCTTAGCCCAGACTGAGGAGAGGTTGAAAGGAAAACCCTCTTTTGGGGGACGTGCTGCTGGATTTTATACTTCCAATTTTATCTATTCAAAACATGTGGCCACTACCTCCCCTCCAGGGCACAGAAAACAGTGGGAGGATTGAGTTAGGTGTTCCTGTAAGTAGTTGGGGAATTGTTCAAACTGACAAAAACTTGGTTTTCCTGCCCAAAGGTAACAACGCTTGTGAACACGAGCAATAAGGGACCGTCTGGCAAGAAGAAAGGGCGCTCGAAGAAGGCTCATGTTTTGGCTGCCTCAGTGGAGCAGGCCACTCAAAACTTCTTGGAAAAAGGAGACCAAATTGCTAAAGAGAGCCAAGATCTCAAGGAGGAGTTGGTTGCTGCTGTAGAAGATGTTCGAAAACAAGGTATGTGGGGAAAAAAATCCTTGATGGGAGTAAAGCTTTGTCCAGTGCCAAAGCTTGCTGTTCCTTTTTCAGCCTGTTTTTTATTCTGCTGTATGACAAAACGATGGGATTTTTTTCACTGGGCTAAATCTGAGCAGTGATTTAAAGCCTGTGGGTGCAAATGTAGAATTGGGGTTATGGTACATATGTTTCTGAACAATTATCAACCAGATAAAACAGGAGTATAGAAGTTCTTGTGATTTCAAATATATAAAAAATAATATCAAAGCCTGAAAATACAGATATAATAACAATATTAAAGCAATTATTTTTTGGGTATTGGTGATAAAACAAATGGATACTTATAGTATCTGACAATTTTCTTTCAGAAGATAAAATGGGTATGAGGTGCTTTCAAATTTACCTGTGTGGTAGGAGAAAAATATGTTTTCAATATATGCCTATGACAAAATATTTCCATTTTATTGGCTTTGATTGTAATTATCTTTATTGCAGTACAATTAGGTACCTTTCAGGTTTATTCCACTGTAAGTCCAATAATCTAAAGATACCATCTGCCAGTTATCATCAGCCCTGGGTTTTAGAACAAGACTGAGAGATCTCCAGCTGAGATTTCAAAAGGAATCTAAAGGATTTGCATGTAAAATACTGATTTTTAGTGAGTTACTCCCCCAGAACTCATACTATGTTTTTTTTGTTTTGTTTTGTTTTTTTTAACTTATGAGAATTGGACTGAAGTGATCATATGAGAAGGCAGGGTTAAATTTTGTGTACATAAGCACTGATTAGTGAATATTCCAGCCTGGTTTATCCTGAGGGTATTTTTTCTTCCTCTCTACTCTATGTATATTTGGTTTCACTGTTTTCATGTTCCTGTGTGGTTTGGGTTTTCTTAAATGTCAGTATGTCAGAATAAGTTAAGTATTTGCTGTATGCTCTGTGTACAAGGATATTCCAATATTTTCGTTGGGTTTTATGGGTTTTGTTGAATATTTTTTCTGCTGGGTGTTTGTTGTTGTGATGGTGGGGTTTTGGTTGGGTGGGTTTTTTTTAGATTTTTAAAGCTGATCCCTTACTATTCTTGCATTAATTTCCATTTGCCAACTAATTCAGTTTCCTGTTGCTTACATGACTTATTTTGTGTTGTGTCAAGTTGTAGCTCATCATCTTCAGTGGTGACGTGAGTGCCCATGTTCTCTCTGAATTTATAACATTTTCCCTTTTGGGTTTGTGATGCTGACTCAGCTTCTCCTCAGGAGCCTTCTCCTGAGTTAGAGGCATCAACCTAAACTTGCACACCTGTTATCTAGACTGATTTTCTGATTTTTTACATGACAAAAAGACTTTTACTTTTTTTAACCTATATTTAGTAAAAAAAACAACCCAAACAACGAGGAAGCAGAGAGGAGGAAAAAGATCTTAAACAGAATTACACAGAATGACACAAACATTCATCTGTTGTCAACACTCCAGGCTGGGAAAAAAGCCTGTCAGAAAACTGGAGCAGCTTTTTTTTGGGGCCTGTTCAACACGATCCTGTAACGAGGAGAGCAGGAGACACCACACACCGTTATTAGCACCCACGAGCCGTAAACGAGACCAGCCCTGGTGTGATGTGAAATGATATGTTTAGCTGGGTGCCATAAAGAGCTGGATTAATGAACTGAGGCTGTGTTTTCCTGGCTGATTTCCTGGCAGGGTTCCAGCTGGGATAATTGCATCGTCAACCTAAAAATGTCTGCGGCACTTACAGCTGGCTCTTGGTGTGCTCCTCATTTCCTGCCCTGCGTTGCTGGGTGCTGTTGTGTACTACTAAAGGCAGCAATTCACTCCAGGGACTCCTGCTTTCCATTGATAGGTGTGGAACAAATGCTCTGTGTCATTGCAAAATGCTTTGGAATGAATGAGAGTGTCCATGGTGTTTAGATTCTTGTTCCTTCTATAGTGTAGAAAGGTAAATTCTGTTGGCTGTAGAAAACTTTGGTGATCAATGGCTTTGATTTATGAAACCTGTTCTAAAAACCACAAAGAGCAAAAAAGAAAAGATCTGATGCCTAAAGCTCATCCTTGGGTATCTCTGTAGCCCATAATGATTCCATAATAGGAACCTTTATACTTCCAAACCGCCTAAGTGAGATTATCCAGTTGCTGGGCCATGAAATGCTTTGTTGTGTGGGTGTTTATTCTGCTACTGTCCGAGTTGTGTAAAAGATCTCCCAGATGGGGGACAAGGAAGACCTGGGAAATGTAGAAGTTTATCATTCATGTCTTTTTATATTAGAGAGAAGGGAAAGATAGGGGTTGGAACCAGATGATCTGTAAGGTCCCTTACATTACATTACATTACATTACATTACATTACATTACATTACAACCCAAACCATTCCATGGTTCCGTGACCATAAGGAGTGAAGCTGCAAACCCTGAGAAGTGCAGGGAAGTGAGGAAGAACTCACAGGAAGAAAAAGTACAGTATATGCTGTACTCACAGCATAAGTGTCTAAATGCAACTGGTCTTTTATTGATCAGTAGAGAAGAAGGAAATTCCTCATGGAGGAGAAATTCAGGCCATGATTGACACAAAAATCCATCAAGAACTGCAGGTCCACTGGGCTCAGGTTTGATTAAATTTATTAAGACACAGCCTGTTGCTGCAGAAAGCAACACAAGGAAATAGGTTATATTCATGTAAATTTATTCTGTCTGGTAAATGGCTTTGGCAATGTCTGTCTGTAGGTATGTGCTGGTGACTGCTTGATTTTAATGTAATTTTCCTGGATGTTTTCTGGCATATAGCTGAAACTTCCATTAGAAACATGATTTAGTCCAGCTGCTGGTTGTTGTGTTTTAATTTTTTTTTGCTTTTCAAGCATGGTAGATAAAATTTCACACCATATTATGAAATTGATACTTCAGTCAAAGGACAGAAAATAGCTGTTGATGTATTTTGTGTTTGAAGACAGGCTAAAGTTGATGTAGACTTAATTTTTTCTTCATGCAGATTCATGGGCATTGTAAAAATGAATGTGACCTATGCACTCTGTGACTATTTTGACATTGTGGATGTACATCTCTGAGACATGGAAGTGACTTTAATTTCCTTGGCAATTTTTTTCTCTCTGACAGAACACACTAAAAAATTATATTTTTAGTGCTTTAATGCTTTTAACTATCTAGTTTTGAAAATTTTTTGAATGAAGTTTTAAAACTAAATCCTATGAAAGATGGTTTCTAGAGAAATCTAGAGAATCTAGAATTATTTCTCTAGTATCTAGATAGTCTTTTTTTTTTAACAAAACCTCTGATCTTTTCACTTAAACATGTTCTCCCTATGTTTATTTATAAACCTTTTCACTGAAGTGTATGAGAACTTTTTTTTTTTGCTTACAGAAGTTAGCAGGTGCTAGTTCTTGATAGAGGAAGAAATGTTTGTGGAAAGAAATTACTAGAAAACAGGTTTTTTAGACAAACTAGTATTTCTGTTCATCCTGAAATGCGAAGTGGGGCATGTGGGCAGTCCTGCTTCATGGGAGAATGAATCTTGGTCTGCACTTTTGAAAGCACCTGTATGTACAAGAAACATATTCTGTTTTTTCCATAATATCTGTGTTGAGGTGCTCTGCAACTTGCTTTTTGTCTGGCTGGTGGCTCATGCCTGGGCTGAAAGCTTTTTAGCACAAAGATTTGAACTCTTCTATTCAGCAAGTCACAGGAGCCGTGGCCTGAAAACTCTTCCCTTGTTAATAAAAAATATTCCTTATCTATTTTGAATTGCTTGTTACATACGGAAACAACCTCAGTTGTTATTCATGTTTGCAATGCTCCTCCTGAGAAATCTGGCCCCCTAAATGCCATTCCATGCAAATACTGGTAATGCTGGCTCTTGCAAACCCTTTTCCATCCACTAATTATCTTTCAGCTCTCTGAGAATTGAGCTGCAGAAAGATGTTAAAACTCCAAATGATTTAAACCACTTCTGATGAAAAAGCAGATGTTGTAGAGCATCTCCAAGAGTTACTATACAGAAAAGTAGGGTCAGGGGCTCCCAAAACCAGGAGTGAGGCTGCTGCAGCTCCATGGCCCCAGTTCAAAGCAGGAAAGAGACTGATCCTGGATTTGCAGTAGGCACATGCACACAAACACACATACACAGCTCATGTATATATATACATTTATAAAATACGTATATATAATTTATATTTATGGCTGAGCACACACAGCAGGCACTCAGCACTCACTGGTCTATGGTTCTGTGAGACACTGGAACTGTCTAACCAAAGAGGGGGTGGATACCCCATCACTGGAAATATTCAAGGTCAGGTTGGATGGGGCTCTGAGCAACCTGGTCTAGTTAAGATGTCCCTGCTCACAGCAAGGGTTGGACTAGGTAACTTTCAAAATCCCTTCTAACCCAAACTATTTTATCTTCCTGTGAAACAAACCCAACAGCACCAATGTCTAGTCCTGCTCCCCTCTGTCCCTAATCAGGATTGATCCTTAAGGAGAAAACTACAAGTGGAGAAAAAATGAAATGCATACAGGTGTCCCTGCCCATGGCAGGGGGTTGGAACTAGATAGTCTTTTAAGGTCCCTTCCAACTCAAACCATTCCATGATTTTATGTTTTTCTGTACACATGGTTCAGGTGTTTTGGGAGAACTGCTGATGGTTCTTGGTAAAGCCAGCTGGCTGTCCGAGGATCTTTGCTTCTTCTCTATTCTCTGCACCATTTCCAAAAGATTTATTTCTGTTTGGCCTTGGCTGGAGCTTTTCTGATATTCATTTCACTTCTCAGTGTTTTGTTTAAGCTCATGTTAGTTTAAATTTATGAAAGTGACTTCCATCTCCTGGGTCTGTTTGTTATAAAGGGTAGTTGGTGTTTGATATATTGCCTGAACGTGACAGTTTGAGACAGATTTTGCAAAAGCAGTGATATAAGTTTGAAAAGTAATATAAATTAATACATTTGGCAATTTTTTTATACTATATTTATTTATATTGTCTTTCTTGACGATTTTATTACTATTGTGGCTTTATATCAGGATAAAATCAGAATAAAATTTCTTAACCATGCCAACTTCTGACAGTTGTCAAAAACTAATTTATACCCAGAAACTGAAAGATAGGGAATTAGTGTTTCCTCCAGAAATATTTGACTTGAATATTAAAATCAAATCCTAAAATTACTGCTTGTTCTTTTAGAAGAGATATTATTGTTAGTAAAGGTTTTATTTGAGAAAGTATTGCAGAAATGCAGCACAGTTAAAAGAAAAAAAATCTCTATCAGGGGGCTGTAACTAGGCCATGTTTTGCAGTAAATATTTAACTCCACCACCCATTAGTATGCATGAAATTTCTGAATTCAGGTCAAATTTGGAGAATAGTTTCACTAGGATTTAAATTAAGAAAATTATTAAAAGAAAAAAAGATCTTACAAATTGGAATAGGTACCACAGGCAGTTAGTTATCTTGCCTTGTTCTGTCTTCCAGCAGTAATTCCCAAACTGGGTAGGCTTAATCCACAGTGAGTAATCCTCAGCAGCATTTAATGTACAGCCTTCTCAATTAAGTTTTGAGCTAACCATGAGCAATGTTCTGCAGGGAGATTTCCTCCATGCATGAAATCTGTATTTGTGTCCCCTCTGTGCGTAATTCAATGTGGAGATTGGAGCTGAAGTCCCTGACCCCTCAGAACAGTTCTGTGAAGTTGCAGAGCACCACAGGGTGAGCATCTCGACCTCCCCTTTTGAAGCTGTTCTGATTTATGTGCTACTGAAACCTCCTCTGAGTCGCAGCTGAATGCTGGAAATGAAATCACTGTTGATTCATTAGGCAGAAAGTCTGAACTGAAATTCTTTTTCTTCAACATTAAAAAAAAAGGAAATAAAAAAGGAGAAGTTTGAGGAAATAAAAAAGGAAAAGTTTGAGTCATCTTTGAACTGGAAAATCAGTTATTTTAGTCTGTTGGATCACAAGTATTTGGAAGGAAATTCCTTTTAGCTTGGCACAGGAGTGGCCTCAGATGACTGTGTAGGTCCGTGATGGAAGTTTTTAGCAGATCAAAGGAGCTGAGAGTTTCACCAGCTGTCTAATGATGGATAGGGAAACTGGTGGGAGATCAGGAGTGGTGCAGAGACTTTGGGATATTTAAGTCGGGAAGTAGCATACTGAAGGGAGAAAGAGTCAAGGAGATAAGCTTGAGGTTCAGTCATTGCTTTATGCTTCCATCACTGAACAGTGAATTTTAAGTCTCTCAAAAATGAACTGGAAAATTGCAAGAATGACTTTGTGATGATTACACACCCAAATAAAAATAGAATTACTAACAAACCTTGACAATAAAGTTTCATTCTGTTGAGTAAATTCTGCAAAACAATTCAGTTTTTAAAAGTGATGTTTTCTGTGTTCAGAATGTCATTGTCAATACTTCAGTGATTCATTTAACATGTGAGAATCTTGGGTTTGGATCCATGTTACCGGGATTATTTCTGCTCATTTAAAAGGTGGAATGGCACTAAACTGAAGGGGGAGCAGGTTTAGATCAGATATTAGGGGAAAATCATCCCTGTGAGGGGGGGGAGGGCCAGGCACAGGTTGCCCAGAGAAGCTGTGGCTGCCACAGGTGGCTCCCCTCCAGGAGAGCAGACTGTGGGAGCGGAGCCTCTTCCTTTCCTGGCGGCTTTTGCAGAAGGTGGGCGCTTCGCTCCACAGGTGATTGTTTGTGTTTGTAATGGCAGCCACTGGTAAAGATGCATTTCGCAATTAGAAACTGTTTCGAGGTGAATTTTGCAAACTGGCGGCAGTGAGAAAAGCGAGCGGGTTCCTGGGGTCATGCTGCCATGTGCCTGTGAGGCCAGACCGGTCCTTTTATCCCTGCACACCATGGCGGCCGTGCCAGAGCCTGTAAATGGCGGGAACGAGCAGCGGGAGCGGCACAGACCCCTCATCTGCTGGAAGATTTTCGTCTGCCTCTAGAACTGCTCCTGCCTTTCTGGTACAGGTTGCTGCCATCTTGTCTCTTTGTTTCTGGGGCCCGCAGTCGCCGTTTTGGAGGGGAAGGGTGCGACACCATCTTCCCTTTGTCCCTCAGCCACACAGCTGCCTCAGGCGGGCGCCATCTTGGGAAGGCTAATTCCAACATTTTGGGTGTCTCTCTGTGTCCGTGAGGTTTGTGAGATTGGGCAGTTTTCTATCTAGCAGTTATTTACTGTTGTTTTTTGCTTGTTGCTGCTCCATTTGTGAGTAAACTGTTGTTTTTTCACTTATATTTACTCAGCAAGGGATAGGTGGGAATTAACCGGTGACTCATTTTAGAGTGTCCAATTTTTTAAATGATCTTAAACTAAAACACTGCCCCGTCTCTGAAAGGGTTCAAGGCCAAACTGAATGGGGCTTGGAGCAACCTGGTCTAGTGAAAGGTCTCCCTGTCCATGCCAGGGAATGGAACAAGATGAGATGTAAGGTTTCTTCCAATCCAAATCATTCCACGATTCTGTGGTTACCCAGTGTCATTTAATGAGAGGATACAAGCAGTCCTTGGAGCACTAAACTTTATCTGAGAGTATTCCTCGCCCCCCTGCTCAGTCCTATTTGCCTACAGTACGTTTTGTTCTGTGTTCCTTATTTTTGACTGCATTTTCCGTGGCAGTCATCCAACTTCAAAAGTTGTATAAAAGCTTCTTTCTCCCATACAGATTAGGCTTTAATTTTAGATATGGTTTCAGAAAATGCTATTCGATGAGAGGAGTATTAAAAATGACAGCATGAAAATTTGAAATATACTTTCTAATATCTGGGTCCTAAAAGATGCTTAGTCAGTATATAAAAGGCTTTAATTTATTGCCTTTCCATTTACCATTTTGAACACGTCTTTTTCTGAAGTACATTTTTCACATACTACAAAGGCCAGTAATACTTTACAGAGTGAGGGAATATAAAATGTTATAATCAAATAACAGGCACTGATTTCCTCTGAGAAGTGTCAAATTATACCATTCTGATCTCCAGCTATCTTGTTCTCTGTGTTTTAATCCCTTTATCAGAGACAAATTCTTTTTAGACTTCAGATCTATGAGATATTCCAACTGCTGTTTATATATGAACTTGGGAAAAGGAGCCTGTTCTGTATAGCTGACGGAATTTAGAATTATTTTTATATCTACTAAAAATGAGATTGGAGGCACTTCACCGATTTTGATTTCAGATGTTTGCAAATTTCATTCAGCTGTAATTGTTCCAATTGACTTTGACATCTGTGCTTTTTTTTCCCTGCTTTTTTTTTAATATATTTTAGTTGTAGATAAGTCAGTTTTTAACCTCTGTTCATATTATATGATTTATGCAGTATGTGATGAAATATATTTGTTTTTTTCTTCAGAAAATATGTTACCTCTACTTCCTTTTATCAGTTTGTGGTGAATTTATGGTTTTAAATCACTCCTTATTTTATTTATTCAACACTGATCTGTCTGAACAGAGAATTTGAGTGGAACTTGGGGAAAAAAAGGGATTCTGTGAGCTTTGTGAAAAGGGATAAGGGACTGGCAACTCAGGAAAGCTATGGGGATGTTTGGAGGTCATGCAGGGACAAAATGACAAAGGCCAAAGGCCAGCTAGAACTGAAACCTGGCTGCTGCCACAGAAAACCAATAAAAAAGGATTCTATAAATTCATTAATGACAGGAGTAAAGCCAATTGTGGAGGCTTCTATCTGTTCCCATTTCTGCCCTTCAGCTCAGAGTGCTGGGTATGTGAAAGACAACTCCTCTTACTGTTGGAGACTGAGGCAAAGAAGGAATTTAGTACCTCAGCATTTTCCTCATCCTTTGTGACTGAGTTTCGCTCTGCGTCCAGCAAAGGATGGACATCATGGAATCATGGAATGGTTTGGGATGAAAGGGACCTTAAAGCTTATCTAATTCCAACACTCTGCCATGGGCAGGAACACCTTTCATTAGACCAGGATGCCCAGAGCCATCTCCAGCCTTGATTCCCTTCAGCCTCCCTTCTGCCATGCCCAGGTATTTATAAAGGACAGTCCTAACACTCACCCATAGTTTTTTCTATTACATATACAGGCTTAGACTAATGATAATTTCTTTCTGTTCTCATTACAAATCTAACGATAATTGTGTCTTGTTTATGAGCCTTTTCCTGTGCACAACAGCAATCTGCCTTTCTGGGTGCTGATGGAGGGCTATAGATTAGTTTTGTGTTTTGATCTTTCCACTGGAATGTAAATTCACACCATGAAGCTCAGTTATCTCATTATCTCCCTGCACAGAAACTCTTGCAGTTTTTAAACATTGAAGAAATGAGTATAGTTATATAAAGGAGCTCTTATATTGACACATAGGTGCCACTGCATGTAGTGAATTCCCATTGAAACTGGCAAATAATTCTTAGGTTACTAAAATGGTGCCAAGCCAAAATTCAATAAAAAACTGCTGGGTTTTTAGTCTCTGAAAATTAATTTTTAAGTGTAATTCCCAACTTTGGAAAGATAAACTTAATTTTCATGTAGGGTGATGCTTCAAGCATGATTTTAGAATCTTTGGTGTGTTGTTTTATGGTGAAAAAATAACTGCATTGGTTCTCAAATATAGGTTATCATAAACAATGTGTGCAGATTATGTGAACTAACAGAAGAAATGAAATAAATTTTTAAAAGTGCTCTTGCGCCTTCTATCTGTTTCTCTGTGTAAACCTGGAGATGCTCTCTCTCTATCTTACGTTGTCTTCTTTTTCATCTTTTTCTTACTGTAAGTCTATACTGTACATTTTCCCTGTGCTGATGCCTCTCCCATGTCTGCTTTTCTCCTTTCTTATGATCTCTCATACTGGACTATCTTTCTAAATTTTTTGTATTTAAATTTTTCCTGTTATTTTTCTGTCTTGGCTGGAAATCCTCAATTGTCCAACATTAATGTGCCTGTCCCCTTAACCCCAGCTGGGCTTGTGGGAAGGTTTTTTTTTACTTTTAGCCATGTTTGTTCCCCAGATTAAGGATTGCTTCCTGCTTCTCTTATTGCTTCTGCCAAGACATTCAGGTATGATCTAAGTGTAAAACAAAGCATAAATTAGCAGGAATGCAAAAGTGACCCGCAAAAGAAATAGGGAGCTGATAATCCACCAGCCTGATGAATCTCATCATCAATCCTTCCCCCTCCTCACGGTGCTTCCCATGTGCTGACATTAGCAGCTTGCCGCTCCTTCTTTTTCACAGATCACTGGGATTTTTTGATAAATTTTGTTATGAAAACGCATCTTGCTGGAAAATATCAACCCTTTGAACTGAAGCTTATCTCAAAAAATATCAGTTTCAAATAAGCTCTTCATTGGGTAATTTTTTTTTTTCACATGATAATAGAGAGTGATGGAACTGATTCTAATTATGATTTTGAACTTAGTTCACGGTGCCTTGGGCACAGATAGAATCTACCCTTGAACTTGCTTTCCTGTATGGTATTTGTGAGCCTCTTCAAGCCTCAGAATGAAAATAATACCCAGAATGGTGGAATCTATGTGCCTAATGCTGAATGCCACAGTCGTTTTCTTGGAGTGCTTCCTTTTCCATGAATTTTGGGTGCTTTTCAAATGTTCTTCCCTTCTATACCTGATACGATAAATTTATTAATGACAGTTCTATTTAAATTAATAAATTGTTATGCAGAAACCCATTAAAATATTAAATTCAAGATTTTAATCACTAGGACTTACAGATTTTTCTTTGTCAGTTCCATTCATTTTAGCCCTTTTTTACAATAATTATTTTAATTAATGTACCATGCACAGTTCACCAGAAAGACAGCAACTTTTCCTTACATTTTCAACTGTAGTTTCTTGTTTAGGTGATGAACTACTCTACTCATTTTGAATGTGCTTTTTGATGCAACTGTGCAGCATTTGGATAAAGAGGAAAATACTTATTTTAATTAGACATGTCAAATTTTTAATATAAACATAGAAGTTGTGGAAAAATTGGTAGCTGAACTACGTGCTGATAGGACAAGGGAGAGGAGCTTTCAACTTAGAGTAGGTGTAGATGGGAGATTGGGAAGAAATTCTTCCCTGTGAGGGTGCTGAGCCCTGGCACAGGGTGCCCAGAGAAGCTGTGGCTGCTCCTGGATCCCTGGAAGTGTCCAAGGCCAGGCTGGACAGGGCTTGGAGCCACCTGGGCTAGTGGAAGGTGTCCTTGCCCATGGCAGGGGGTGGAACAAGGTGGGCTTTTTGGTCCCTTCCATCCCAAATCTTTCTGTGATTCCTTGTTTCTGTCAAACATTGTAGTTCAGCAGCGTGACTTTTGCCAGGATACAAATAAAGCCACATTATAATTCAGTTGAGCTTGACTTTTTAAATTTGCCTCTGTATTTACTGGTATCTCAAGAGGTCCAGTGTGTTTTCATGTTCCCAAACACAGTGCTGAGCATTCTAAAATGTTCATGTTGATGTTCACTGAACTCTCCAGTTCAGTGAAGGCAGATCAGTTTAGTGTGTCCCTGAAGGATGTTAATCCATGGAGTAACTGAGTTGCAGACAAAGAGGGATTAGGGATGCTAATGTATCCTCACATCCCAAACAATTTAGTTTTGAATTGAAATTTAATTGTCTTTTATTGTACTTAAGTGTATCAGTGATGTTCCAAGTGCACTATTAATCTGACTATTAATTAGAAAAGTTCTTTCTAAAACATAACATTCATGGATAAATTGTCTTACATTGTCACAGATATTGGCTAAGTATCTTAAAAGTTCTGTATTCTTGCTATTTTCTGTCCCTCAGGAAAGGAGTTGGGTTAATTAAAATTACATGTTTTAATGGTTCATGAAGTGAATGACGTTGGTGTGTTCTTGGATCTAAGAGATAAGGTTGAATCTAAAATACCTACTAGATTTAAGGATATCCATTGTCCTTTAATATGCAGAGTGATTCATCTTCCATCGCTCTATCTAAATGTCAAATGTAAAGTGAGTCAAATGTAAGTGAACTGGATTGTCTGTACAATCAGTTCCAGAAAGACACAGCTCTAGGAGCTGAAATGTGACGGGAAAAGATCAGGCTTGATCAGACATGGCCTTTTCTGGCCTTGAAATTCATTAAAACGATGAGAACAGTGATCATTCTCCCCCAGATGGAGAACAAAGTCCCAACTCCAAGTGGAAGAGATGAGTTTAGGGGACATAGTAAAGATTTAGAAAAAAGGTATTAAGGAAGGGGAAGACTACACAGGCATTTGTGTGAAGTTTTTAGAATTCCGAATAGAATTTTTAATGCATGTTTGTATTTAGTAAGTGTGCAGGATGAAAATGGTCTACAGATTACTTCCCACATTCTGATAATGTCAAACAGAGGTTAATACTGAAATGAACATGTTCAGTTATGGAGACTAGATTTTAAAGTACTGTAAACAAAATATGATGTTTTAAGAGCTGTGCTAAATAATGAATGTGATTAATAAGGTAGGAGGAATATAGACAGTGACAAACCAACCATCCAAGACCAGACTAAGGCCATTATTCCTAAAATTTGACTGTTCAGATATATACTGAGATGGAAAATGAGTGATCCTACTCTATTTGGTGAATTTCTAGACAAATCCAAGGGGGGATAAAATTGCAGATCTTTGCATCCTGAAGGGTTTGCTTTTGTTTCTTAACGAGACAAAATCCATGATGAAAGGATTAAAAATCCGCTTAAATAATTTAAATATACCTTATTAACAATTATGGGTTGTTCAAATCTATATCATCATTTAGTATAATCCTCACTCTTTTATATGGAATCTGCAACTCAGTTTGGGTCTGCATATTATTATAATTTAGGATAACTTCATAGCAGTGCTTTTGCTCTAATTATGAGAGCACTCTAAAATACTTCCATTTTGTTATGGATCAGTTGTTCTGTCTTTTTAATCTTGGGCATGTAGAACAAAAGGAAAAATCTGAAAGAAATGGATTAATTAGACTGTAGCTTTATTAATTTTTTCCATTTGAGAACTGCTCAGGAGTGGTGCATCCAATCAATTTGTCATTGTTCTGGTAATTATTTCCAGGTGTTTGGTGTATTGTCAGCATCCGCTACTGATCACAGCGGTTCTCTAGATTGCTGCTCTGTGCCCATCTTCTATCTCTTAATAAACACTTCAAGGCTTTGGAAAAAAAATGACATTCCTCTGTCTATTAACCACTGAAAGCCTTGGTTCAATGTTTTCCTCACGGGTGGATGTTTTACCTTAAGTCTGCTTGTGAAATTCCAGTAGCTTTTTTTGGTGACCTTTGCAGTCATCTGTTGATAGATTTTTGCAGTTATTAAGCTCTGGGGACATGATGGGATTGTTGGGATGTCCTGTGTAGGGCCAGGAGCTGGACTCAGTGATCCCTACAGTTCCAACCCAGGATATTCTGAGATTCCATGAGTAATTCTCATAGCTGCAAATGGTCCTAGAAACCTGCAGTTCTTATCCTTTGTACTCCAGAAGCAGAATTGTTTCATGGGGCTGCTGTAATGATTATAGAAATGGATATTGTGTGCAGTTAGAAGGGACTGAAGTACTGCCTTTAATCTGTCAGGACTCCTCACAAAAATGCACAAAGTCAAAAGGGGACAACAGGGACAAGAGTGGAAGAAAAACACAGTGAAAATGAAGGACAAATGGGGCATGAGAAGAAATGCATTTAAATTATCTACAAGTACAGACAGTATGGCAATAAAGTGTCTCTAATGAAAAAAACTTGTCAGATTTGGCGGTTCGTTTTGGAGTGAGTTTCCCACTTCACATAAGATTAATTGGGGTTAAATGTCTGAGCTGTTTCTAAGATGGAAGTTTGATAAGCTTATGAGTGCAGCTATTATCATATTAAGATTATTATTAATTATATTATCACTTGTCTGACTGCAGTGGCAAGGAAGCAGACCTGATGACTTCAGATGTCTGAGTTTCTTGCGTCGACCCAATTACTTTCTCACTGAAAGTAATTTAATATAGATTACGGAACAACTTGAAATGCATTTGGAAAGAAATGGATAACTGAATATATGGTTGACTTTTTCCAGATAAAAAGGTTTCTTTAAAAAATAATTGGGCTAGCTGAAGCTCAGCTATTACCTTTAACCTAAGAGTAGTTTGATACCACTGCTGTAAAAGGATTAAAATATGTTAATTGGCACTGAGACAGACTAGTCTTCCTCCCCATAACTGCTAGTTTCTTTGGTTATTAGGTTCTAAATTATGAACTACTGCATCTTATTAAGTTTTAAACAACCTGCTGTGAATCTGTACTTTTTTGGTTTGCTTATTTGATTATGTCTATTTAATAATTTTTGCCTAATTATTTTTGAAATTTATTTTAACTAATGTGAGCCTTTTAAGATTAAATATCTAATCCAAATGCTTTTAATTTTTTTATTTGTTTGTTTTGTTTGTTTTTGTTTCCTTTTGACCCTCTGTGCATTTTTCCTCTGCCCTTGAGTGTTGTTTCAAGTCTTTTTGCTAGGGATATCTCCTTGGATATTCAAGTCTAAAAAGATAATTTTCCTTTTTGCTTTCCTGGTGCCACTGGCTCATTATCAAATATTATTTCATTATTTCATTGTCCAGTATAAATATTTATCTGAAGTTACACACTGCTAATTTGGCAGAAAACGGTAAAATCTCTTCAGCACCAAAATGGAAGTTAAGCAATTGGCAGGCATCTTATTCCAGAATCGAGAGCTTGCTTTGGCTGCCATTTCAGCTTGGATTTCTCTAAAATTCAGTACTTTCACTTATAAGAGTTTTGCTGCTGGATGCCTGAAATCACTTCCATCTCATCTGAATCCTACTTAGAGCTTAAATAAGGGAAAGCCTTTCTGGGATTTCCTGTGGTTGTGTCCCCTGGGGTTCAGTCAGCTCAGTAAGCTCCAAGAGTGCATTTTGGAGCAAACTCTCTATGCAAAGCTGGGATTGTTGGTTTCCCTCAATAAATAATTGAAGGGAAGATGATGCCTTACAATGTTACACTGGTTAGATGAACACAGGCCAGCACTGGGATAAAATTCCCAGTTAGGAAACTCATATGTAACCCTTGCTCACATGCTGGGCTCTCAGCTGTTCTATGGTTGCTCTCAGTATCTCCTTTTACATGAAATATTTGAATCATTGACTCATAATAATAATAACAACAACAATAATAATAATAATAGTAAAGAAGTTTCATTCTCAATTTTTAGCCCACTCTCACCCAAGAGTTGTAGATAAATTGTTAAAACAACTTTTGAATTAAAGTATGTGTTAGAAAAATCTTTGTGGCATCAAAATTCCTTGTTCCTGGTTTCAGTGATTTTTGGCACACAGGTAAAATGCATGGGAAGGTAGGGACAGCAACCTGTGGTCTTCCTCCAGAACCCTTGTTTTCTGTTTGACCTTGAATTTTAGCTCTGTGATGCTGAGCAATAAAGCATTTAAGTATGTTTAGAAATTTGGTTTGTTCTCTTTTTATCTAGCAACGATTGTTTGTTAATTGTCTCCTAAGAAATTTGTAGAGTTTTGCTAACCTTGTGGAAAGCTAAGAGGAGTATGTGGCCTTAGGAATGAGCCACTTGAATTGTATTTTGAAACTGTGTATTATCAGCTTATCATCCAAGATACACTGCTTTCAAATTGTAATTTGAACACACAGTCCTAATGGTAAATATAATAAGGAAAAGAGTTCTGCTGGGAATTAATCACTGAGGCTGTCTTAAATCTCTCCCCCACTATTTGCATTGTCTTATGGGAAGTTTTGCCATCTGGGATTTTTTTTAATGTTCTTATAATGGTCTTAGAAGCAATGTGAATATGCTTTGATTTCACATTAGAAGTACTTTCTTTTTGAGATTCTGCACTGGAGACAATATTTTTTTCAGCAGGAAAGGTTGAGTTAATGTAAAATCTGTAGAATAAAATTTAAAATATAAAATCATCGCCAGGCTGGGAGAGGTGGAGTTGTTCATCCTGGAGAAGAGAAGGCTCCATGGAGACCTTCTAGTGCCTAAAGGCGCTCCAGGAGAGCTGGAGAGGGACTTGGAACAAGGCATGGAGTGACAGGAGAAGGGGAAATGGCTTCAAACTGGCGGGGTGCAGAGTTGGATGGGATACTGGGAAGAAATTCTTACCTGTGAGGGTGGGGATGCCCTGGAAAGGTTGCCCAGAGAAGCTGTGGCTGCCCCTGGATCCCTGGAAGTGTCCAAGGCCAGGTTGGACAGGGCTTGGAGCAACCTGGGACAGTGGGAGGTGTCCCTGCCCTGGGGTGGAACTGGATGGGTTTGAAGTCCCCTTCCAACCCAAGGGGTTTGTAGCTCTCTGATTTATTTCCCAACAGCACTTACTTTAGCTTTAAATGAGTTATTTATACTTCCTGGAGAAATAAAAAGCACAAGACAGAAAGCTAACCTGAGCGACCGTTTGTGTTCCACTCCCAGGAGAAACGATGCGCATCGCCTCGTCGGAGTTCGCGGACGACCCCTGCTCCTCGGTGAAGAGGGGCACCATGGTGCGCGCTGCCCGCGCCCTGCTCTCGGCCGTCACTCGCCTGCTCATCCTGGCTGACATGGCCGATGTCATGAGGCTCCTCTCACACCTCAAAATCGTAGGCGTTTTTCACCTTCTCGTTGGGTTTGTGTGCTTTGCGCGTGCAAAACCGGGGTAAATCGGTTGGGAAGGCAACTGTCCGCATTCCTTACTCTCGACTTTGTTCTCTTAAAGTGCTGATCAGAGCAGGAGTTAACGCTTTTCTGCATTAGTCTCATTCATTTTCATAATTCTGCAGAAATTAATATTTGAACACTTACAGCAAAATTTATGAGTTATCTTCAGCGACTGGACTAATACTGCTGTTAAACAGCTCTCTGACCCGAACTGAAGCATTTTCTCCACTCACATCTTATCCCAGTTACTTGCCCAGTATTTTTGTCTTCTGGCACGGTTTAGGTACTATAGTTGTCTACTCTTCTTTGTTTTCTCTTTGTGACTTCTGAATATATCTAAAGATTGAATGTTTAATTTGGAGAGAGACAATAGTACAACTGTCTAATCAAAGAATAAAGGGGAATTAAGATTACCAGATAGTTTGGACAGATTTATATTCACATTGACATTTTTATACAGGAGTATTAAAAAGATTTTCAGTTGAAACTAAGAAATGTGTTTTTCCACCCTCCCTAGTTGTTGCACTGTTACATTTTTACTGCAGAAACAAATCATCAAAAACCTCTGAAACAAAACAAAACTGTGCAGAAAATCATATACAGAATGTTTAAAGCCTGCAGAGTGCATGTGTGAGTTTAACAGAGGAGATGGAGAGTTGCTTCTTTTTAGCAACTCTTCAAAAAGTATTTCCTTTTTTTTTTTCTTTTTTTTTTTTAAATTTGTCTTTTTGACAGTGTAACTGTAAAAAACTCTCATGTTCTGTAAAAACAGTGAGAACCCTTCAACTTGCAAACTGTGCAGATAACCTGAATAGCTGGAAAACAGTTTTCATGACGAAAGAGGCCGATTTTTCGGCACAGGTTCTAGTGAGCTCTGCTTTAATGAATAAAATGCTGCTCTCAGAATTTTCAGCACATGGCTCTGGTTAGGTGCAGTGTAAGCAATGTCTCTCTCCAATATGCTTTTAATTTTTCCTCTCTATAATGCTCCATGTAACTGTAATTCAAATTATCCTTTCCTAGCAAGGCCGACACTTGAATATCATAAACAACAGTTTTTTTCCTGAACACTAAGATGAAAGTTTGTATTCAAACTCTTTCACAGGCAAGGAGAAATTCTGTTTTCCCATCTGAGATTTCTTTTGCAGCAGAGTACTCTGGTATGTAAAATACAAATGTCCAGTGCTGGTTTGTAAGTGGATGTATTTCCTTGCACAGTTTGCACCCCAGATTTGCAAGGGCCGTGTCTGGCAGTGTGGTTTGTAATCTCTGCATTTATCTAATGGTATTACAAGTTCTGTTTCAGAAGTCAGGGATCTCTGGTTGTTTTCAGCAAAACTCAACCTAAGGACTTTAACTGTGACTTTTATTTTCATGTTAAAAAGGGTAATTTATTTCTGAGGATTAAACATGTAAATATACTTATTTTACCACTTTACAATGCTAACTGCATTTAGAAAAATTAATTACTAGGGGAGAAAGTGGTTATACTATACAAAATTGATGAAGGAACAGCTCTTCTATTGACTCAAAGGTAACCTTCAAAGACTTGTGTAAGTTACACATAAAATTAATGAACTAAAATAATTCTGCATGTCAGAGTAATGAAGCCTAATTTATGCTCAATTGTGCTGTAATCAGTTTTCTCTGAAACCATGTCAAAAGCTTCCCAGGAAATGGTGCATTTTAATTAGTGTTTTAGAGGGAATATATGCAGGTGCTTTCTGGAAGGACTCTTGGTCATTGCATTCATGTTATCTTTTGCACTGCTAAAATTAGAAATACTGGTTACTGCAGAAGCTTTTGTGACACATTAAAAAACCATGTACTATTATAGTATGTAGTTATGCACACAGAGAATTATAGATCTATTATAATTAACTCCAGGGTAGTTAATCAGAGGAACAGATCAGCTGAGTGTTTTCTCAAGGATGGAGAACTTGCTCCAGTATGAATTTGTTAAAAAGAAATTGTAATAATAAAAATATCATTAAAAAGGAGCTTGTGCTCCTGTCCTTTCTAGTATTTCTCATAACTGGTTTCTTCATTTTGGAATCTGTGATCTTGAGCCCTGACTGACATCATAGAGTATGATCAGCATCCTTTGAAATCTGATTATCAGGGTGGAATCTCTGACAAATTTTTCATGAATTCTATTTAATATGGAGCAGGACTTAGAGAAATGTATATCAGTTTGTCATGCCTGTTCTTGGCACTACAAACATAATAAAGGTGAAACTTTCGGGTATTTTAATGTAAATATTTCTTGATAAAAAAGGAAAATGTTGCATATTTTGCAAGGAGTTCTGCAAGAGCAAATTATTTAATACAATGATGCTTTTGCAATTTGTGTTAATGGTAAGGCAGTCAGTTCATTTTTTAAAAACTCTGTTCTCCTTAGAAGAAGAGGTAACTTGGATTCTGAATAAGCTTGTAACTTGTAAATTGGCAGAACTCAGTTTATAATTTCCAAGGTAACAGCTATGAATTTGTGTTCCTGAATTATGCATTTTCCAATACAAATGTATGAGTTTGCTACTCTACTGCCCTGTAATTTGTAAATCTGCAGTAAGTAGGTAAAAGCTCAAAATGAAAATATATTCTCTCAGTGGTAGGAAAACACAGAGCAACTCAAGCAATAAAAAGACAGGTTCTGCACATAATTGTGCCTTTCTAAACTGTTAGACACCAGCTACTGCTGAATTTATTGATTCCCAGCAGTGTCTGGAGAGCTGCAAACCTCTGCTCGTGCACAGGAGCTTGTCCCTATCCCAATAAGCCCTTGCCTTTTGAGGGGAAAATTTGTTATGCATATTCTTATGAACTGTAGCTTTTAGCTGAACAATAGCTTTTAGCAAGAAGGATCAGTAGCATCTTTTCAGTTCTTCATGTTTTTGCTTGGAATTGCATCTTTATCTTGTGAGAATGAGAGGTACAACTTTGAATTCCCATCTAGTCACAGTAATGTTTCCTTTACTTATTGCATGAAAAGAGCATTTTATCCCTTCAGATATTTTTTCTTGCTTTGCATACGGTAAAGGTTCACAATATATTTGGTGGATCAACTTGTTGCTATAACTGGGGTTTTATATCTTTGTTAGCTACAGCGTCACTGGATAAGTGCAGGTGTGGTTTTTTGGGTAGATTCTTTTCTCAGTGTTAAACAACTAAAGAAGGAAAGCTCAGAGCTTAGAAAAAAAGAAATAATAGAAATATTCTGGGTTGAAGCTATCATTTGTTTCACAAAGATTGAGTGTTTTGGATTTATCAGGGTAAATTTAAATCTCAGTGGTAAGTTTGAATTTCCTGTTTAAATATTTCTTGTCCAGAAGTGATAACTTTCTTTGTTTTCCCATAAAGCCTGTACCATGCATTAACAACATACTCATGTATTTTGTTTTAAACCCCTGAGATATTAAATGTTTCATCTGATAAGTGTGAGCAAGGAAATTAATACTGTGATGTCTTTGATGTTAGTTTTACATGATCCCAAAGCACAGTAAATGGACAGTAATGCAGAGTGACAGCTGCTCTATTAAAAACCTAATTAAAGTTCATGGGACTCTCGTAAAGCTTCTGTACAGTGATGGATGTGAAACCTAAATTGGGTCCATGTAAGACAGAGTATTGGGTGGAATAGTCACAGACTTTGCCAAAGAGTGGATTAAAATGCTGACAGAGCTGATTTATTGTGTTGTAGGTAGAGGAGGCACTAGAAGCTGTGAAAAATGCAACAAATGAGCAAGATTTAGCCAATCGCTTCAAGGAATTTGGGAAGGAAATGGTAAAACTGAACTATGTCGCTGCGAGGCGACAACAGGTGAGTACAGGAGTGGTTGGAAAAGTCCATCTTCTTTCTAAAGTTCTTGTCTTTTATGTCCAAGTCTGGTTTAAAATGTACAGTGAACCATTAATTGCTATGTCATGGCCTATAATTTAATCACACTGATTATTTTTGAATGTGATGAAGTTTTTCAGAAGTGCCCTTTCTTTAAGAGTACCTTCCAAGAGGTTTCAATTAATAACAGATTTGAAGGGTGGAGAGGGAAGTGATTCAGGAGGTTAAGGATAGTTTTAATTCGATGATTATTCCCATTTAATTCTAACCTATGCAGATTTTAGGTCATTCTGACAGCTGGTAAAGCATGAACTCTTTGCTAGTTCAGTATAATCTAAGTTCAGGAGGAACAGAAATCTACTTTGTACTTAAAACCATTATTAATAATTTTCAGATTTAAAAAAAAAAATCATTTATCCATTTATTCATTGCTAAGGCAGCTGAAAAAGAGACCAGAAAGTCATGGTAACATTTATTCAAGGCCAGTCATTGTACACCTTTGCAATAAAGATAACTTTCCCCTTAACCCTGTTCTTTTTAAGACACTGTAGAGTTGTATAAGGTCTCTCCAACTTCAATTATATTTGAATACCACCAATAATTCAAGGATGTGCTATCTCTGTACTGCATTGCACACTGGACTTGGAAAGCTAGCTTTCCATATTCATCCACCTGTTTATTTTCTGAATTGAAGTAATGGCAATTTACTTCTGAATCATGATTGTGGGGCTTTTTTATGAAAAATAAAAAAAAAAATCGGGGTTATATTGAAATTGCATCATTGAATATCTCAAGTTGGAAGACACTTGTTAGGATCATCAAGCCCATCTCCCTGCTCCTTGCAGGACTGTAGGAAAGCAAACCATCTGACTAAGACAAATAAATTAAAAATGCAGAATCTAGGCACTGTATGGAGAGTGCTCTGCTCTACATTCAGACACTTCCCCTGTGGAAATCGAGCTCCAAATATGGGAAAAAGAGAAAAATGTGAGAGTTAATGAATGTTTATATCTCCTAAGTCCTCATTGAACATACAGGCATATGGCAAAAAAATCTCTGTGAAGGCTGTTACCTGTCATCTGTGTATGGTTGAAATTAATCAATGGGTAGCACCTTCAAATGCAGAATGTCTGGGTCCTTTTCCAGTGTTGGTGATAGATTCCATGTGTGAACATTAATAAACTATTCAGCTCTCCCGACTGGTTTGTTCACAGTTTTAAAATAGAAGTAACAATGTTTTGTTATTCCTTATGAATCTTGTTAGGGCTGTCTTGATGTTTATAAGGCTTTCAAGGACAGTATGATATACACTATAAATAAAAAAAGTCATGGGTTAAATAACAAAAATACATAATTCTGATAACATATTGTGCAGTATCAGATTGTAGTTGTCAGGGGAAACAAAAGGAAGTACCTGTCATAATATTCTAAATATACAAACTCTAAATGATACGAGGAGTAGAGCAAAATATGAAGGGAAGCAAATTAGAAATGTTGAGAGGCATATTTAGTAGGTCTTTAAGAACTAAAACCATATGGTATTAGGTCATATGTTGGATGTGATGATCTCAAAGGTCTTTTCCAACCCAGTTAATTCTTTGATTCTGATTTTGATATTCATCTATGTAATACTTTTATTTTGATTTTTTAAAGGTCTACCTTATGATAATTTTATAAAGGACATGGGTGTAGTAATTAGAAAAGTAAGGCACTTGCTGTAACAGGAGTGTTGCACTTGTGTTGCTGTTACGGAATCAGCAGAAGGAATCCAGTTGTTTGGGAAGAGTAATTTTGAATGTTTTATGTACATTTTTAATGTTTTTTTGCAAAAGAGAAGTGACTCTTCAGTAAGATACTGTGAGTAGAATGTAACAGCTGTAGTGACACAGAAGGACTCAAGTTCCTTGGGCAGGAGGGGAATTCTTTCAGTGGTTTATGGTGGGTTCTGCCATTGATTCCGTCTCTGCCAAACCACTGCACGGCGTTCATGGCTGGATGCTCAAGGCAATACATTTAACACAACCCATTAGTTTCCCTCTCTAAAAGCCGTGTGTTTGCATCCAGGAGCTGAAGGATCCTCACTGCAGGGACGAGATGGCCGCGGCCCGAGGGGCTCTGAAGAAGAACGCCACCATGTTGTACACAGCCTCGCAGGCCTTCCTCCGCCACCCCGACGTGGCAGCCACGAGGGCCAACAGGGACTACGTCTTCAAGCAGGTGCAGGAAGCGATTGCTGGCATTTCCAATGCTGCCCAGGCCACCTCGCCCACCGACGAGAGCAAGGGCCACACTGGCATAGGAGAGCTCGCTGCTGCCTTGAATGAGTTTGATGTGAGTATCAGCAGGGTGTGGAAAATGAGGTGTTCCTCCACACAATCTACTAAACTTTTAACAAGTTGTTCTTATACAGGACCCAAATTCCCCTTTCCATTCACATCCGTTTCCTCTGACTGCACAGGCAAAAGGCACACATCGATTTGTGTTTGTTTTAGTGAGGAATAGTTGTTTGCTGCTAATGAGCTGGAATTACAGGGAGTTATTTGTCCTCATATGCACTGGCTGGGATAGTGAGAAAAATAAGTTCTTGTTATCCTTAGGATCCTTGACAAATCTCACTACATGCTTCTAGGAAATGCAAAGTTTGATTGATGTGGCAGTTTAGTTATGTTGATGCCTTGGGAAGGCTGACCTGGAATAGAGACTGGACAGTGCTAAGAGAATAAAGTAGATACTTATTAAAAGGCTTTTAAGGGTACACCTAAGGCAGGACAAGAGCCTGGCCAGGGCTACACCCAAGGTGGACCCAAAATGGTCACAAAATGGACAAACAGTCACGAGGTCTCACACTTTTATAAGTTTTGGTCCACTTGCACATTGGGGTTTAATTGTCCAATTACAGCTTCAGGTTGTGAAGTCCCATCCTTCTTGTTTTCTCTCTTCAGTCCACTGTTATTTGTGCTTTTTGACCTGAAAACTTGTAACCATTGTCCTTGGTCTCCAGCAGGACAAGGATTTGTTTTGTCTCCCTGCTCTGTGAAGAGAGCTGAGTGACACTGAATGTGAGGCTCAGAACTGCACCCCTGGGCAGCACAGAATCTGAAAAACATGAAAGCTAAAACTTAAGGCATCAATGTGACCAAGATCTGGGGTTGGTTAAGTGCTAAAATCATGTTTGTCTAGCAAGTCAGGAAGACAAGACAAAAAAATGAAGATGGTGATGGAGCTCAGTGTCCTGGAAACATTAACTTTCAACTTGAATCATGAATTATGTTAATCAAAGGCATGGAAAAAGCATATTTCAAACGGAGTTGATAGCAGTCAGTTCAGCTGTGGGCAAAGTGCTGCAGCCTCTGTTCCAGCAATAGATAGAGTTTTGCTTAAGCAACTTTCCTGACAGCTAATTGTTTAGCTGTTAATTTCATTACCAGTCCTGTCTGATGGTTTCTCCCTATCTCACATGTGAGGATTGTTCTTCAGGCAGTGAGGAAAAAGGTTATTGTGGACAGTCTCTGACAATATTTTCATCTTTCTTTTTGACTTAAGGCAAAGATTTGTTGAAGTTATTATTGGGCAATGGTGTCCTTTTCACTTTGATTAAGACCCAAGGTTGCAATCCCAGCATCTGTCACATGCAGTCAGGAGCTGCCCAGTCCTGCTGCATTTAGGGCTGGCAGGGGAGGTGCAGTGCAGGTGGTTCATGTCACAGCATTTTGGCCTGGACTTGTCTCCTCCATCTATTCTTACGTGTGTGTTTTTTCCTGCACAGTTACTGTGGGTTGAGATTTAAGGGATTCCTCAGGGTTTTCAGGGCCCCCTCTCAGCTCGCAGGTCCCTGGTTGGTAAGATCCTGGGAATAATATCCCTGTGTGGTCTGATTGTGCTCTGGCTTTTGTGTGGGACTTTGCACGTTATGGACAGCAGAGGTTTGACAAACAGGGACAGAAAACATGTGACTTCTCAGTCCCAAACTGATGATGCTGCTGCTGCCTTCTGGAAAAAAGGCTGCTGTTCAATGCAAAGAGAGTCGTTGTGCTTGGTGAAAATAAATGTAGTGAAGACTGTGCCAGACACCAGATATTGTCCCCTGGCCTCTATAAGAATATTCATCCTTTTTCTTCTCAGGTAAAGTCTTCTCCACTTTCCGTGATGTTGCAGGAGCCATGCATGTGTGTGGGAGATGTGTAGCCATAGTAGTGTGTTCTGTCCATAATTGCATGTGGAAAACCAGCCTTTTTGGGGAATTCTCTCTCATTTTAGGAAACTAAATGAAAACTTTGACTTATAAAGATACAGAGAGTGAAACAATTGTATTATCCATTTTCTAACTCACTGCTAAGCTGTTGAATGAGATTTATTCACACCTAATTTTGCAACAAAGATGACATTCCCTAACCTCCAAGGGAAGGTCAAAATTTATGGCTGGTGATGGTGGGATGATTGTGAATTTACCTTTATGTTTTACAAGCAAGAAAACAAGCAATATTACCAGACTAGTGAAACTATGTAATGAGTAAAAAGGTGGTGGAGAAAAAAACCTTGCTTTTTATGGTGGCAGTATATTACTTCAGCAAGGAAAAGGAACTTCGTGTTTTCTAATGAAAATAGTTTCACAGAATATTTATTTTACAGTCTCAGTCATATTAATTGAGATCAGTTTGTATTTGGTATGAAGTGCTTACCAAACCCTGCATTATATGCCAAGATGATTCTTCTGTATTAAAAATAACTTTACAGTTTTTTTCCATAATTTTTAACACTTCTCAGCCTTCATTATTTCAAATTTCGGAATCAGTGTTCTGTGGCTGAGTGCTTCAAATAACTGCAGTGTGAATAATTTGAATATTTTCTCAGTCAAAATATCATCACATGGAATACAAATAATTATTCTACCTATTTGAAGCACAGCCATTGTGTTTAATAGGTCTTTTGATAATTGTCACACTATGCATTAGGGGGTTGTGTAAAGTCACCTGTGTCTTATTAGCAGCAAAGTTTTGAAGACAATTGTTATTTATTGCTTCTCAGAGATAATTTATGTAGAAATAAGGAGAGCTCACAAATCTGTTCCTTAGTAGATTTTTTCCTTTAAAGCCCTATTTGAAGTTGATTGATGGCAAAAGAACGTGTTTAATGCCTTGTTGCTTTGTCCTTTAACTTCCACGTTGCTGCTTTAATCTTAGATCATTTAAAAACAGGTATTCCTGGTTTTATTAGCAATTTATTATTAAATTTTGGCACATATTTTATGCTCATGAAATATTTCTGAGTTCTTAATGCAAATGGGAGTGTGCAGTTTATTTCCCCCTCATGATATTTGGCCAAATTTATGGAAGGTGCATAGATAAATTTTTGAAGAACTTCCTGTGAACTCTGAAAGGCTCTGTTTTCACTCAGGAGATGGTAATTTTGATCTGGTAAGGTCTCATCTGTTCTGGTTATTGAGGGACTGCTGTGTTGGCACATGTGAAATTGTGGGATGGATTTATCTGGTGTCCTCCCCACAGCCCTCATGGTGTGCAGCAGAGACAGGAGCTACACATCAAACTGGAGTGTGGTGGGGAGGTAGACAAAAAGAGAATGAAATTACTGAGTGAGAAGAAATGCAATGAGAAGGAGCAGGAAACCTGAGCAGGGTGAAAGCTGAGATGAAGATAGATGGCATCGACAATGGCGTGTGTTTGGTAACTGCAAAGGGATAGAAATATATGTGGATGTAAAAATATATATTTATATCTGGAAATAAAGGAATACTTTTGTCCAGGGAAGGGAATGGAGCTGGGGAAGAGTCCGGAGCACCAGGAAAGGCTGAGGGAGCTGGGAAAGGGGCTCAGTCTGGAGAAAAGGAGGCTCAGGGGGGACCTTGTGGCTCTGCACAACTCCCTGACAGGAGGGGACTGCCGGGGGGGGTCAGGCCCTGCTCCCAGGGAACAGGGACAGGAGGAGAGGGAACGGCCTCAGGCTGGGCCAGGGGAGGTTTAAATTGGGTATCAGGGAAGTTTTCTTCACCCAAAGCCTTGTCCAGCCCTGGCACAGTGGCCCAGGGCAGTGGTGGAGTGCCCATCCCTGGGGGAATTTAAAAGCCATGTGGATGTGGCACTTGGGGACATGGGTTATTGTTGGTCTTGGCAGGGCTGGAGTTGGACTCCATGATCCGAGAGGGCTTTTCCAATCCAAACAATTCTGTGATTCCATGATTGTCTGTGCCACAGCAAGAGCTGCACACAGATTGTTGGGGAACGTGTTCTCCATGATGGAATAGAGAGGGGGCAGTGACAGGCACAAATAGGATTTACTGGGCACTTGGGATCTCTGGTGAGTAGGAGGGTGCCTCCTCTTAGAATATGGACTGGGATTACAATTCCTGAGTCCCAAGGAGTGTAGCTGTGTCAGTGAGATGTGCTTACAACACCTCAGAAGCACTAATCACAGTGGAAATTCAGATTCTAGGGGTTTCACATTGGGTAACCTACAACGCTTTACATTTTAAGCAATTCTAAATATTTTCCTTTAGATTTGGATATGAAAAATGAGGGTAATCATTCTTGTACTGTGCTGGGAGGGCGGGTGTAATGGTGTTGTAAATATAAAGCTGTTTACTATGCATGCACCATAACTCCATGAAAAGGATTATTCCTGTGTTTGAAGCAAGCCTTGAATTATCTGCAGTAAAATTAAATAGAATTTATAAATCCTCTGGCTTAGAGAGGGGAGGAGAAGATATCTAAATGAAAAAAGGACCAAAGCCTTTTCTTCACTGATGCCAAAAGCAAATATCTGTTGTTTTCTGTATTACTCCAGAAAGAGCTGACGAGATGGCTTAGCTGACTTTTCTCCCTCTCTTTTCTGTTTGTGTGTGCAAGTTCTGCCTCTAGCAAGGGAATGAAATGATATTTTATTTGTTAAAAGAAATATATAGTGTTTAGTTTTAATATATGTTAATCCAAACAGGCATGCCCTATAGCTGATGTTGTTTCATCTGATATTTTATAATATTGGATTTATTGTTTCTCTGTATTTCATCTTTAAAGCTGCAGTCCGGCAGTGTTGGTCCTTGTGACAACTTGAACTGCTGAGCCTGTGGGTCTCCCCTTTCCTCTCTGATTTCTGAGTATGAAAATAATCTGGTTTATAAAGGAATTTAAAGGACTCTAAGGGGAAGTGGTCACAGCACCAAACCTGCCAGATTTCAAGCAGCATTTGGACAATGCTCTCAGGTACAGGGTGGGACTCTTGGTGTTGTCCTGGGAAGGGCCTGGAGTTGGACTGGTTGATCTTGTGGGTCCCTTCCAACTCAGGCATGATTCCATGATTTGATATGGTTCAGAACTGAAAGAGGTGGTTGAAATGATTTTTAGTACTTGAGGTATTTATGTATTTGGGATAGGTCCCAGGGTACTGAAATTGTGCTGTGTTTTGTCATGAGCAGCATTTGAACTGAGAAGTTACAGGCAGAGTAACTCAATCTTTAATGAATTTTTGAACAGAGCAAGTCAGCTGTTTGGGAGATGACTACATTTGATGAGAAAGAAAGTGTCTGATGACACTGGTCACTGTCCTCCAGGCTGTTAAATGCAGCTTGTAATTAATAAATGGGCTATCATAACATATTTTGTGAATACATTAATGCTCTTTTAGGAGTATTTTGCATGGCTAGAGAATGCAGTGCACCTTAAATGGAGTGAAAGATCGAATAAGTGTGTAATGAGGGGAAAACATTACAGAGAAACTGAAAAGACAAAGTATCTGGGTATAGCAATGGCAAAGACTGCTTTTTTTGCTAATAAAATTAAGAGCTGTCAAAATGTGGCAGAAACATAGCAGACAGAAGAAATGCTGTGTCATTAAGGGACTACCTTTAAAATGTTCATTTTTGGACAAATAACTGCTAAATGATCTGAGAATGGATTTTTGCAGAACGTTTATGGAATTGCAATTTGCTTGTAAATATGTTCCTTGGAGAATTGATTTGTAATGCTGCAGAGAACAGGACAAACTGTGAGCTTCAAAAGAAGAATTGAGATCTGTTTGTTTCACCACTGAAATTCATAAGAAACGATTGTACAACCGACAGCAATTTGAAACCAGACTTGTTGAGCTTGAGTAGCTCTAGCCCAGGCAAATGACAATTTCTGTGTAATAGCAGCTCTATATTGAATTTAACTAGGAATGCACTGGGGAAAGTGTGCTGCAAATTCAGATAACCTCATGTATGGATTTGGATGAAATACTGTAGAATCTCAGAATGGTTTGGGTGGGAAGGGACATAAAAGATCATCTCGTTCCAAACCCCTTCCATTGGATCAGGCTGCTCCATGCCCTGTCCAGCCTGTCATTCTCTCTTGTCCTGTCCCTCCATCCCTTGTCCCAAGTCCCTCTCCAGATCTCCTGGAGCCCCTTTAGGCCCTGGAATGGGCTCTGAGCTCTCCCTGGAGCCTTTTCTTCTCCTGAGCACCCCCAGTTCTCCCAGCCTGGCTCCAGAGCAGAGGGCTCCAACCCTCTGATCAACTTTGTGGGTCTCATCTAGAACCATTCCCTCGAGTCCACAAATTTCTTGTGTTGGGCGCCCCAAAATACAAGTTGGATTTTTTTGTCCCTGTTGCAGCTGAAGTGGCTTTTACACTGCAGTAGTATCAAGCCAACCATTTCCTGTGTGAAGGCAGCCAGGCTGCACCTCAATGTTTCTAAAACTTCTGTGCAGTAGTGAGATACTTTGGCACTTTCTGCACTCCTCAGGTCTCTCCTGAATGGGGAAACATCAGACTGGTCATGCTTTGCATATTACGAAAGTAATAACCAACAGCAAAATGTTGCATTTTACACTAAACCCAAAAGCTTCACCTGTTTGCAGAGCCGTGTGTTTGAGGATGCTGAACTGACGTCTCAAATGAGGAAGAATCAGAGTAAATTTTTGGGGTCCTGATGATGCTGAGGGGCCAAACAAGCTTTTCCTTTCAGTTGCTGCATTTCCCATTACAACCCCTTCTGTGTATGTATGGGCTTGTTTGTATATTACTGTGGAAAAAGTCAGCTCCAGAATACAAGGGACAGCACTGGAAATGTCAAGATTTTGGTAGCAAATGCATGGCAAAAATGTGATCTCTGTAAAGGGAAGCACGCTGGGTGACTGTGGATTAGGATCTCACTGCCTTCATTCCCCCTTAGCAGTGGGAATGGTGCTGCTGAGCTGTATTTGCTCTGTAGGAGCACCATCTAGTGGGCTTCTGGATTATTTATTTTATGTCTGTAATTTTTTCCCCCTGAAATGCTTTTGTATAGTAAACTAGTATTGTGGAAAGATTTAGCAATCAAAAATACCTGTTGGAGTTTAACCATAGCACTTTGCTACCACTTCTTTTGGTGGTAGAAAGATCCTTTTGCCAACACACCAACTGCTGCCTGGGCTTCCCAGTCAAAATACATGTAACCTATTTGCAGCAGGCCAGTTTATTTGCAAAGGAATTTTTGTAATGAACCCTCAAGCACAAATTTGTTAGACGTACTAAAAACACAGAAAAGAAATACACTTTAAAAATCTAATTATAATTTCTGTAAGGAAATGTGTTTTCTGTAGCAGTACAGTTATTGCATTATTATTCAAATTATTGCAGGTTTCTTATTTTCTTGTTAATGTAAGTATGAATATCTGAAGTGCTAAATCAAAAACGTAGTAAATTTTCTTTCAGGTTACAAAAGAGCACTAAGTGAAGTGTTCTAATTAGAATTCCCTTGCTACTATTTTGCCTGTGTTTATTTAGCACCTCTGAGTGCTCCTTAGCTTAGGTATGTGAGAAGTGAACACCACTGCTATTTCAGAGAAGCAGCATCTCTGTTTACATTTGGAAAGCAGTCGGGAGAGGGGGCTGGGAAGGTGGAGATGTTGCTTCTGCTCGTGGTTGTGCACTTCTGCCTGAGTGGGATGCTCCTGAAGCTGCTGTGGATGCATCCAGTCTGGTGTGCCAGAGGGAAAGGCCAGAGAATCACAGCATGGTTTGAGTTGAAAAGGAACTTAAAGCTCATCTTGTTCCATCCCCTGCCATGGGCAGGGACACCTCCCATTATCCCAGGTTGCTCCAAACCCCATCCAACCTGGCCTTGGACACTTCCAGGGATGGGGCAGCCATCAACACCCTCAAAGTTAAGAATTTCTTCCCAATATCCTACTAACCCTGGCTCTGGCAGCCATTCCCCCTGTCCTGTCACTCCACGCCCTTGTCCAAAGTCCCTCTCCAGCTCTCTTGGAGCCCCGTGTGAATGATTTCTGTGTTGTTTCATCACTGCAGAGCAGCTCATTGGAAGCTGCAGTGTAGCATGGCACTGTCACACTCTTCCAGCTGTATAGTATGTATGTGTCACACAGCACTGTGGCAGGTAGGAACATTTGATTTATTGCTAAACAGGAGATCAACAGCCTTGTTAGCATTGCAGGAGACACAGACAAAGGTGCAGAAACCAAACCTGCAACGCACAGCATTTGTTTTCACAGTAGTGCAGGCACTTCTGACAAAGAAATGCATCAAACACTCTTATTTATACAGTCCTATCCCCAAGTTACTCAGAAAAACTGGGTCCCTCAGTATATCATGTGCTGCCTTCTACACAAAGGCAGTTTTTCCTGCTGTCTCGTGGTTGTGGCATTGTTTATCTAAAATATCTATCACACTTTGCAGTGGCATTTAATTCAAAAAATGGATTTTCCTTATGCTAAGGGCAGTTGTATATTCACTGTCTCAGGAAGTGTTAAAAACCCTGTGGATGTGGCTCTTGGGGACATGATTTAGTGGTGAACATGGTGGTGGTGGTGGTGGGTTTATGGTTGGACTTGAGGATCTTAGAGGTCTTTTCAAACCTTAACTATTCTGTGATTCTGAATCATTAAGAACGATTTTAGGAAATGGTCTCTGCCCTGAAGGTTTCACATTCTAAATAGATGAATTAAAATGTGTTTAACAAGTAAACAAGGCAGAGGTTCTGAAGAAGCTGCTGAAATTTCCTAAAGACTTTCTATGTAGACAAACCAGGGGATGAGCAGATTTTTCATGTGCAATAAGGCAATTGCACAAAATAATGAAGCCATTTAATTGGAAAATGCAGGCAATGATACAGTAATTCTATTTTTTTTGGAGCTGTGAAATTGTTTTAAATTATTAATGTAATGTTTTGCTTTTGCTTTGCATTATATTTCTAATAAAGACTATAACGACTTCTAAGAAAAGTGAGGGTCTTTTGGTATGGTTGAAAATGAGATTCTAATCCAGATAAATGTCACGAAGTTTCAATAATGATGTGCTCTCTGATTATACAGTACATTTATGTAGGGTATATGACTATTTTCAGTATTTTTAGTTGAAGTATGAGTAATTTATTCATTATTTTAAATTTCTGAAGTTGTGTCCTCCAGTTTATTAGTGTGTGAGATAGTTTATTGCCTTCTGAACAAGAGAAAGTTGGTTTATAGCAGTACTTAGTATGAAGAGGTTTATTTACAAAAGTCTCTAATATTTATTAAAACACGGCAACTTCTCTGTAAACACACCTTGATATAATTTAAAGAAAAAAGAAGAGTTGAAGAGAAAATAGTTGACTATATTTAAATAAGATTTCATCACAAGTTCTGACAGTTTTCAAACAAGTCTTCAATTATATTAAAATTAATTTTCTTGGATTTTGTTTCAGCAACTGCAGCCAAAAATGATGTATGTTTACAGTAATCTGAACATTTATAAAGAGGTTTGAAACACTTAATTATAAGGACTGAATTATGGTATCAATCCTTGATTTATGGCTCTAATGTTAGTTAACTAATTAGAAATGTAAAGTGTTCCAGTTCATTTACATTCATCACTCATTAACTGGCTTTTAAGAAGTGACAGGAAATTGCAACTTTTAAAGAAATTTATTTAGCCAGATTTCCTGCCAACTATTTTTTTTCTTCTTTCCAAGAAGACATTATTTCCTTGTTAATATATGTGTAAGAGTTTTATAGGTGTCAATAACACAGTCTGAAGTTGAATTTGGCACCAGGTTCTCTTTGAACAGGAGTAATAACTTTTGTAAGCAAAAAATAGTGTTTCTTTGGTAACTGAACATCAGGAGCTGTGATGGAGCTCGTTCTCATCTTGAGTCTCCTTTTTCCCAAAACTCCAAAACCTATTTTCCTTGTGAGATATTTGAGAAAGTTTAAAGTAAATGTCTAGACTATCATTTATTTATAACCACCCATCAGAAAGTAAGTACATCATTATTTGTTGTATCTTAAGCAAAACGGAGATTTGTGGTGTTGGGCTGATTGCAACTGGCACAAGGTGATCCTGAGAAATTCTGGATATTGGGAGGGAAAAAGTCACCCATGATCACCCTTGAAGGTGATCAGGTACTCAAACAGTAGGCAGAGAGGTTTGGAAAATCTCCAAGGGTGGAATTCTCATCTTGACTGGATGAAGCCTTGAGCAACCTGGCTTGATGTTAAAGTTGTCTGTGTTTTAAGGAGGTGTTTAAAATACATCCTCCAGCAGTTCATTCCAACCTAGATTACTCTGTAATCCTGAATTGTCATTAACAGATATCCCAAACAAATATTTAATGATATTTAAGCCTACAAGTGAATTATAAGCAAAAAGTTTTATGGGGTATGGATGAAAAATTATGGAGTACAACTGAGTGACTTTTATTTTTCATGAGCTAAGTTTTGATCATCATAAAGATTTCTCCTTATTTAGAAATAACACAGAATATATTCCTTTTTTACAGTTCAGAGTGAGGAAAGCTAGCTTGGGTTAATTATACATCCTGTGCTACACAATTGACTATTTAAAATCTAAATGGTATTTGTATTTAGTCTGTAAAGAAATTCCTGAATTTATTCATACAATGTGACAAATTTGTTTGTTGAAATGGTGAGTTGGGTTTCAGTGATCAGAGATACTGGAGATAGTTGATCTGTAGATTGTTCATCTTCAAGGCTCAAAAAGTATGGAAGAATGCACAGAATCCCAGGATAGGTCAGGCTGGAAGGGACCACAGTGGGGTCACCTGGTGCCACCTCCCTGCTCCAGCAGGGCCATCCCAGAGCACAGGGCACGGGATTGTGTCCAGGCAGCTCTGGAATATCCCCAGGGAGGAGACTCCACAGCCTCTCTGGACAATCTGTTCAGTGCTTGGTCAGTGCACAGTGAAGTTCTGACTCATGTTCAGGTGGAACTCCCTGGGCTCAGTCCCTGCCCATGGCTCTGGTGCCATTGCTGGGCCTGGAGCAGAGCCCGGGCCCTGCTCTGGCTCTCCCTGCACACAGGGACAGACTGGGACACCCAGGGACAGACAGGAACAGACAGCGACAGACTGGGACACTCAGGGACAGACAGAGACACACAGGGACACTCAGGGACATTCAGGGACACCCAGGGCTGAGGGCCCCTCTCAGCTGGGGCTCCTCTCCAGGCTGAGCAGCCCCAGCTCTCTCAGCCTTTCCTGGGCACGGAGATGCTTCAGTCCCTTCATCACCTCTGCAGCCTCCACTGGACCTGCCCCAGGAGCTCCATGTCTGTCCTGTCCTGAGGAGCCCAGAACTGCACTCGGCTCTCCAAATGTGGCCTCACAGGGCTGAGCAGAGGGACAGGATGCCCTCCCTGCAGTGCTGGAAATGCTCTGCCTAAAGCACCTCAGGTTCCCGTTGGTGTTCTTGGCTACCAGGATACACAGCTGGCTCAGGGCCAGCTCATTGTCCACAAGGATGCCCAGGTCCTTCTCCCCAGAACTGCTCCATCAGGTCACCCCCAGCCTGTGCAGGTGCCTGGGGTTATTCCTCCCCAGGCGCAGGACCCTGCATTTGCATATGCAAATAGATATGCAGATGCGTATTTCCATATTCCAGGTACGGTCTTGGGTCTCATAGAAGACTTGAGTGCACGGTCTTCAAATCTAAGGAGGAAAATGTGATTCATGACTTGCTGAGAGGTGTAAGATCTCTTTGGAAGTTGCTGTGTAGGTAGAGAACCTTACACCTATGGCTGTGAGGAAGATGAGGAAAAGGGAGGCATTTCTGAAAGGATTGGGTAGGAATCTGAAACAACCAGCTATTTTTTTCAATATTTTTTTCTTGATAATTCCATAAGTTGCTCATATAGTTCGTTTGGTGCAATTATAGTCTTGCTACTGCCATGTGAAATATGAGGTTGTGAAAATGAATTTATACAGCTGATTTCTGAAAATCCTAAGCATTACCCTTTGGCTCAAAAGCTCCATTACATAAATATGTACAGGCCTAACTCTTGGAGAAGTCATTTCTAATTTAGGTGCTTGTAAAACTGCTCTGCTTACTGCTGTGAAACACAGACCCCAGAAGATACATGTGAGACATTATTTCACATTCTGGCTAATACAGCATTTTTTTCTGCCAAGTCAGGAGTTCCTGGAGCTGGAACAATACGTTATCTGGTTAAAATTCTTCTCTTCGTCCTTTTATTAAATAACAGATTTTCATAAATTCCTTGTGTTTATTACTATTTAACTGCTGAGGATTCAGTTAAGTTATAGATTTCTCAGGGGTTCCTTTCTCCGTATAGTAATGAGAGTTATGGGGTCTGTGTGTGAATTGGAAGTTTTATTGAGAAATAAGAGCTTTTCTAAGAGCCTTGTCCTGCTGAAATTTAGAAAATATTCAAATGGAGTTTGTCTTTAGCTTCAAATAAACCCATTTGAGCATTTTCTGATTAATAATAAGCAGAATTTTCAGTGCTAAAGACACATGTTGGTTATGTGTCATGTTCCTAAATTTTAATGTACATTTTGATACACTTTTTTTTTTTTAATTACTTGTGTCATTTGGCTCGCACTTGCTGATTGCTCTTGGATATTGAAAGAAATAGATTAATCATAAAGTTTTCCAAACATTGTGAAAATTAAAATGGTTCATTAACAAATCTTATGTGCTTTAAATTATTAGAACTCAGAATATTTTACATTTTTCATTCCTATTTCATTATTTTTTTAAAGCTCAAATAGCAAGTGCACAGCTTACAGAGCGCTTTTTAGTCCATATGCAATTAGACTTCTTTGCATGATTTCAACAAAAGGTTCCTGAATTACACCGTGTTGTGAATGTGCCCGAGAGTGGGAGCAGCTGATTATTGCTTTTATATTTCTTACCTTGAGCTGCAAAAGGAGAAAAGCAGGCCAATATATAATCTGGCAGTGACTCAAAACTTTACATGAAGTTTTACAATGAGAAGAGTAGAATCAATGTGGTTTAAACCTATTTGATATTTGGTAATAAGTTTGATAGATAGAGTACACAAGTGTTTAGCAGTGATCATAATTTAGGATTTAACCTTTCTTTATTAGAAAAGTCTTTGAAAATCAATTCTTTTTCTAGTAGAATAAAGATACTTTGCTAACCAGTAGACTATTTGACAAACTGAAGATGTTTTCAGACTGTCTTCATGTAGTGCTTCCTTTTTAGTTAACTAATCCAGCACTTTTTTTCCTGACTAAAAACCAAAAAAAGCTGTTAAAAGATGCTCTACAGAATGCAAATCAGAGATCTAGAATTTTTGTGTGTCATTATCTAGTAAAGATTTCCTTGCAGTCTTAAGTTCCTCAATTTTTTAAATTTATGAAATATTGAGGTTATATAGTAACATTTCAGCAGTGTAGGCTGCTTATAAAAATAATCAAAATGAAATTATTAATGGAGAACATCCCACCTTATCTTCAGGAATAAAAAACTTACACCTTGCTTATGAATGTCCTGCAGAGCCAAGAAATTTTCAGAATATTTGTGAAAGAATAATAATGGTTTAGCACCATGGAATGGTTTGGGTGGGAAGGGACCTTAAAGATTATCTTGTCCCAAGCCCCTTCCATGGGCAGGGACAACTTCCACTAACACAGGTTGCTCCAAGCCCTGTCCAGCCTGGCTGTGGACACTTTTAGGGATCCAGGGGCAGCCACAGCTTCTCTGGGTAACAAGATTGTGAATTTATATATATTTTTTTTTCTCTAATAATAAGTTTTTCAGGAGTTTGGTAGATAATTGCTCCGAGAAAGTTTTGATGATCCTTGCGGTCCCTTCCCACCTGGTATTATATGATAAATTATTTATAGGAAAGACTGAAAAAAAACTCTCTGAAGGCCCCGAAAATACCAAAGACCCGTGACCGCTCACCATTTTCCCATTTTCCTTTTCCTTCCAGAACAAGATCATCCTGGACCCGATGACGTTCAGTGAGGCGCGGTTCCGGCCGTCCCTGGAGGAGCGGCTGGAGAGCATCATCAGCGGGGCGGCGCTCATGGCCGACTCCTCGTGCACGCGCGACGACCGGCGCGAGCGCATCGTGGCCGAGTGCAACGCCGTGCGCCAGGCCCTGCAGGACCTGCTCTCCGAGTACATGAACAACGTAAGTCACAACCGCTGCTCCCTGAGGTGGCAGCTGCTTTAATGTGTCTCAAGAGCAGTGATGTGGCTTTGTGCCGAGTGTGGAGGCCGTGCTGTTTCAGTTCTTGGGCTTTCTGGTACGTTGCAAACGTTTGACAGGAGTTGGGTGCCATCAGAAGCTCGGGGGGGTGGTGTTGTACCTGTCAAGGAACTCTGTGCTCCCAGTGAATTCAGGATAAAGTTTCTTCTTATGTAATAACTAGCAATTCCTTTGGAAGTAGAATGCTTTTTCAAATGAAAACAATGGTAATTGTTTTTTCTATTATCTTACAAACGAAAATAATGGAAAATGTCATTTCTTGAAATGACAAAATAGCAGAAAATTGAGTAATCTAAATGCGAAATGGCCCAAGAATTATTTTCTTATTGAAGATGAATATGGGTAATTTGCAGCGTGCTTGCCCCTGTGGGATGGTCGTTGTGTTTGATTTTTAGGATGGTACCTATAGATATCCATAAGAGGTTGACTTTTCGGTGCGTGGGTTAAACCACTGAAAGTTTCAGCAGAGTTATGAAATACTCAGTTGCCATGAAAGTAGTGAGTTCTGCACTAGTGCTGTTCACACAATCTTAAAAACAACTCTCTGGGTAGGTTTTCTAGAGGTGTTGAATTGTTCAATGTGGTGTGAACTGACAGTGCATAACCTTTGTTCTGCAGCTTGTCCCAGAAAATTCTCCCCACCCAGTGTTGTTTATTAAAACTCAGACGTTCTATTGCCATGTCCTTTTGAGGATGTGGGAAAAAGACCAAAGCAACGTCAACAACCTGTTTTAAAATTCAAATGTTTGCCAAGAGGTATCAAACTGAGCATCCTCTACTTTGCTGTTTCTTGTCTTTGGTTGGTCCCAGAGTATCAGATGACACATTTTGACCCAATTTTGCTGGAATCATCAAAATTATGCTGAAGAGGGTGTTTGAGGATAGACCTTTAACGTTGATATTTCATTTCAGTTGTTAGAGTGATTGATTGATAGTAGTTGTTAGATATTGTCAGTATCAATAGTGCAAACTTCAGTCCTTTAGTCACTTCATTTTACAGTTCAAACTTAAATGTTGCTTTTCAAAGATATGGTTCCATGTAATAGAGTCACCTCAAGGGATAGCTGTTTGAATTGAAAAGCATTATTTGCTTCTTAGTTTTTCTGAAGTGATGGTTGACAGGTTCTTACGAAAGCTTGAATGAATGTGAAGTTTTGCTGCTGTGTTATGGGTTAGAAGTTATAAAAGAGAACATTAAATACCCGATTATCAGGCTGTGGTGGAAAAGAACTTGCTGTGTTTCTTCGTACAAAATCTTGCTTTGTAGAAGCGATACTGGTGCAATCCTTAAAGGTCTTTCAAAGAAACTTTGAGAACTGATGAGTGGTGGCTTCTTATTTTATTGTGGTGCCTCTTTTTCGGTACAGCAAGTTTTGGTAAAGATGCAATTTGCCCCTGGACCAGAAACATTCTTATTTTATTTCTGGCTGCATTTACAGAGGGAGGAGAGTTTTAAATTCTGGCAAGCATTTATGACCACTGAAGGTTGCTAATATAATTTCATCATTTTTACTTCAACACATAATGGTGTGAGCAGCTGCTTTTATGGTTTCCACAATCTGGGTTTTGAAACAGTCTTTTTTTTTGTTTCTTTGTGTCCTTCTTAGTCTGACTTGCACAACCCCTGTAATTTTTTTTTCTGCTTTATCCTGAAATATAGTCAAGTAAGATTTTTTTATACCTATTGAGTAAACATTATTAAAACTGAATATATACTTAAATTACATAAAATGCAGTACTTCTGATTCTACCAGATCTGGTGTGGTAGAATTTGACAATGATAATTTCCAAGCTGATGTTAGCAGTTAGAAGGGATGGGATTAAGATTACATATTACTATGCCTAAATTTAGTTTTTTTGTACATATGGACAGGTCAAGTAGGGGGTGTCAATTCAGTTCTTTAAGGGTGGATGCCATTTTAAGATACCAGGTTAAAATTTTCCAATGCTTGTTTGAGCATTGACTCCTCAATCTGCTCCTCCAAGGCATTTGAATCCTCCATGGGTCAGCTTGTAGCTGCCAGCCTCACTTCCATGTCATGTATGCTCTAGGAAAGGACAAAGTGCCAGACTCCTTCCTTCATTAAATCATTTGAACCTCCGTTGCTTAAGCTGCAGATATAATTGTCAGAGACCAGATCAATACTGGAGATCAGATCAATACTGCCAAGAGAGCCTGAAAGAGCCATTGAGATGACAACTGTTACAATCTAATGTGGGCAGGGGGTAAGTTAAATATCTCTAGACTTCTCTGATATATTAATTAAGTCTCCATAGCCAGGACAAAAGATCAGATCCTGAGCTTGTAGGCAGCTCTTGCTATCTAAGGATTGAATTTCATCCATTCTGCCCTAGCAGAATTTGCTTTGGTACTCAACCAATTTCCTTGAAACCTGTGGATTGATTTTCTTGCGTTCTCAATAATTCTGAGCATGTTCAGTATAACAAAAGATCTCCCTTGGAAAGTGTTTTAAAGCTTTCATGAATTTCTAAAGGGTAAGAGTGAATGGCACACACCAAACATGACACAGTCCTAAGTCTGATCAAGGTTGATTTTGCAAAGCTGGACATCTTTAGCATCTTCTGCCTGTGTGGTTTTAAACCTCTGCAATCCTGCTCTTGCTTTAGAAATTGTGAAATTAATCAGACATTCATGTTTTGGGGTTTCTTCTGTTTGATGATAGCTGAAAAATGATTTTTTTTGGGATGATGAGTGTTGATCAAATGAGCACACAGCAAAGTAAACACTGTGGTGATATTTAAAGGATGCAGACAATGAAGGGCAGGGTGTTGGCAATGTGCTGGTCAGTCAATGTTAGTTTAGTCCTTCTTCAGCTAAAAATAGTTCCTTTTCATTCGTCGACTTCTATGATTTGGGTTCAGAGGAGTGTTTCTTACAAAACTTCAAGAGCTGAAGGAAAGGGCTATGAGTTGAAGAAAAAGTAGATACTTCCAAAATTTTGCCATCCAAGACAAATCTGTAATAAAAAGTTTTTATCTGTAATAAAAAGAAGGATAGGGGAGATTTTAACTTAGGTAAGTAAAAATGGTGCTGCTTCTGAAGTTGTATTATTTACTGTTATAAAAGATGTGTTTTGGATTCTGCTTCCTTCTCTGCAGATAAATGTTGACTTGCTCCATTTCCTACCCATCAAATAATGTTTTTAATTAGTCCCTAGGCTCTTTACTAGTTCTGTTAATAATTATATATTTGTATAGTTACTGCATTGACCAGAGTCTCACAGTGCCTAAATCCTCTGTAAGGGGGATCCTCTCCAAGGGAGTTCTCTGCAAGAACTTCTGTGGAGATGAGATGTAAACTGTTTCATTATTCTTTGGATATCCAGAAATATGCATATTTTCATTTGCCTTATCAGTAACTGTGACAAAATCTTTTCCCAGCATGGTATCTGTTATTTCTCTCATGAACTCATCTGAACTTTAGAATCTGTTACTTTTGGGCAGCTAAGGCAAGAGAGTTCTTAGTCTGCTGAGTCATATTACTTCTTTTTTGCCAGGGTCTCAGAGAAAATTGATAGGGTGTTTTTCAGCTTCTTATGCATATGTGATAAATCCCATAATTTATTTCAAAATAAAATTACATTTCTAGACTTCTGTCCTACAGAGAAGACCTAAATGCAGCTCCACAGAAGCTCTTAATGCAATTGTTTTCCATTTGTCTAAATGAAAGCCTTATTTAACGGATGGTTAGCTCTGATTGGGGCCTAGTTTCCTGCTGGTTTTCTCTCCTGGATCCTTCATGATTTGTATTGCAGGCTGTCAGGGAGCAAAAATACCAGGAACCTGGGAGTTCCAGCTCTTAAACTCCAGGGTCAGAAATGTGCTGCCAAACACAACCCAGTGCTGGGCACCCTTTCTAGCAAGACTCAGGGTGCTGCTGGGTTGATGTGTGATTAACATAAGAAAGGGAGGAAATGATATCTTTAGAAAAATATGCTTAAAAAAGGCTGCTTTGAATTCCCTCTGACATCATCAGATTCAGTGCCAGAGACAGACTGAATGTTGTGTTGCTGGGGTGTATCAATGATAAATTTGGAAAGCAGTTGACAAGTGAGTAAGCTGTGAGTGTTAAAGACCTCTATAATCACACCAGTACTGGCTTGGCATTAATTCAAATCTGCATTTGAAAAGGCATTTCCCAGCTGGTTCAAATATGATTTTCTCCTCTAAAGCCTTTGGGCTCATTATTAAGCCAACTTGCATTCTCCTGCCTTGCTTTCCCTCTTATCCAGTGTTCCTGCTCCCAGTCCCTGCCAACATTCCAGAGGAGCTTGTTTTTTTTTTTTAATTATAATTTTTTTTGGGACAGATGATATTTCTGTGTGTCTGAGTGGTATGATCAATCCTCAATGGAGTCTTGTATTACTACTGATGATTTAGTGTTTAGATGGGAGGATCACATCTGAGGACTGAAACAGATTTCCCAGAGAGGTTGTGGAATGTCCCTCACTGGAAATATTCCAGAACCATCTAGATGCAATCCTGTGCAATGTGCTCTAGGAAGACCCTACTTTACCACGGGGGTAATGTTGCTTAATGTTTGCTCTTTGAAATCTTACTCTCTAAAGTTACCACCCATCCCTGATACCTGATGACTCCTGAGTTGCTATAGGCTCTAATTCCTGTTTCCTATAGAGAAGAAAATGTCATTTCTTGAAACGACAAAATAGCAGAAAAACAAATGAGAAAGCACAAGGCTGCTGGCAGCTTCTCTCCACAAATATATCAGTAAAAAATTGGAATTGCTCAAAGGAAAAACAGAGTGCTGCAGTACATGAAGATGAAATGTCCTTAGCAGACAGCTGGTTATTGTGCTTGATTGGAGAACGAAAAACACGATAGCAACTGAAAAATCTATAAACTCTCAAGATACTGCCAGCTGTCACATTTAACAGCTTCATCTGAATTCATATTTAAGATAAGCAATAATTGGTGTGTACATTTCAGCTCTGGAGCTGACTTGCGTAAGGTTAATCTGGGTGACAGTGAGCACTAAATTACAGTTATGAGACAGAGGAATGTCCAGAGCTGTCCTGAGATGAGGAATCAGGGCTGAGTGACAAGAGATTGACTGCTGGAGCAGCAGCATTGACTGATTCAGGCATGACTGGCACAGCAGAGCAGTTTTTCCATCAGTACCGTTGTCGAATTCCTGGCTGGCCAAATAATTTTTAGAGGACAGCAGCTTGTTTAAAGCTTTCCACTGTGTTTAAGGCTGGAGATGAGCTATTTTACTATTCACCTGGCTCTTTTAGAGCAGTTTTGTCTTTTTGTACTTGAAAGAAACAAGTAGAAACACAGTAGTTATTATTGGAGGAATAGGATGTGTTCCCAAATGTTCTGTGCATTGCTTCTTGGTCAGTTTAAGATTTGTGCACTTATGGACCCCTCCTGAGTGCTCTGACTGCTCACAACTGTACATAAATCACTGTCCAAGTATGCAACCTGCAGTGTGACTTCAGACACCTTTTCAGGAACCTTCTGTCTCTTCTATTTTGATGATGTCAAAACCTCATCCTAAGGCCTGTCCAGCAGATTTACAGAAATGCTGCATCATTTACTATTGCACAAGTTAATTTTGATTTATTTATTCTTCCCAAATTTCCTGGTTTTGTAATTCCATATTCAGAGTTTGCTGTGTGTTTCTTATCAGATCCAGAGAACCACACTGGTATTTACAATCAGAAACAAATAAAAAATCTCTGAGAAGATGAAACTTCGTGGCTTGGAAATGACAAATATCCTAAAAAATTGTCCTGATTTCAGGTTCTGGTGATTGCAGGTTTACACATCCCTGTTGGGGTCAGTAGATTTTTAAATTTACTAAAGTAATTTGCTCTTTACAACTACATGTTGTAAAGGGGAGGGTAGCCCAGGTTCTTGTTAATAAATCCCTTGGGGTGTATTAGAATGAAAGGACGCTGAATGGGCGTTTTTTTGTAAATATACATTTGTAGGGTTTAATGTAGAATAATTTGGTTGCAGAGGAAAACAGAGGTGTAGACATTTCAGTTGTTATCTTTAGTAATATGACCATACAAAAACATAAAATTCACTGAAGAAAATGCATAAGAAAGAGGACAGGAGAAGAGCAAAAGTATCTCACCACCCAAAGGTTTAACGATGAGACTTGGTGGTTGCAATTTTGATGGCAGTTGGTCAAAAAGATGGACACAGATGGGACTCACCAGGTGGTGGAAGGAAACCCTAAAATCCCCCACATCTCTTGGGCTTCTATTCACTCAGGTTCAGGAGGGACACCCAGGTACCTCCCCTGGGGTGGGGAGTTTCAGCTGGGTGATGTTGTGGATCAGGGACACCTGGATGTGGAATGCTGTGGATCAGGGACACCTGGGTGATGGAATGCTGTGAATCAGGGACACCTGGATGATGGGATGTTGTGGATCAGGAACACCTGGATAATGGGATTTGTGGATCAGGGACACGTGGATGTGGAATGCTGTGGATCAGGGGACACTTTGGGAGAATTTTGGATACAGCTGCCCATTACATGAGTGCAGCTGGGCCCAGCATGGCCCATCAGCAGAGTGAACACCTTCAGGCCACGTGTGAATGTCCCAGGACATCCAGGGCAGGGCAGTCACCACAGCTGAGTTCACTGATAAGGACAAGGAGCAGTTCCTGCCTCACAGGGTTCTCCTCTTTCCTGATCTCACCCCTCACCAGCTGTATTGCTGATTCTCTGACTCTGTGATTCTAATCTTTGTGGGAGGAAATGGTGGTTTTGAACCATAGTGCTGGATTTTCCTTGGTGGTATCAACCAGAAAACATTTTGCCTTCTTTTTGCTCTGTGTCTTTAAAGGCAGACCATGATATGTCATTATGAAAGTGTTGTATGTCATGTTAAAATGTAAATAAATCACAGGAGGTTTATGGAGTTGCAGGCTGAATTGGCATATTAGGTTGAGTGATGTTTCTAACAAGATACTTCCCTCCAAATTAGCAGGGAGATTTTCTAGACTGACAGTAAATCCAAACCTGATTTCCTCAGTTCCTGTAGGGCTTAGTCTGCCTGGGCCTCTCCTACTCAACATTAAAATTGAGGTCATGTCAGTCTGAATTCATTAAAGTGTGAATGTCTTGCCATTCCCACATTAAAAAATCCTGCATTTATTCTGTAATTGCAGTGTTTGGCTTTGGTTTGCCCACTAAACTGAAAGCTGGGACAAAACCAACCCATGACAGAATGAAAGGCACAACAGTCAAAATGGTGATTTTTTCATTGGTTTTGACCAACAACTCAAACTGCCTTCCTATAAAATATTATATTAATTTCTTATATGCCATAGTTGGGAAGAAATGATTCAGTAAGTGGACCTGGGTATTTTTTATCAATACTCAGGAAACTTGCTTTTCTTGAGAAATGTTTTTGTTATTCCTCATTGTTTTATCTCATTATGTATGTATGCATACAAAAGGTCTGATTGTACTGTTGGTACCTCATCAGAGTACTTGATCATTTTAAACTTAGTGTATTCAGAGAAAATAAAAATGTGTTGTTTCTTCAAAAAAAAAAAAATCCCAATCAAAGTCAAAGCATACCAACCCCACAAAACTGCATTTTCATGCAATGGTTTTCATGTTCAACTCATTTAATTTTCCATTAATTAGTTAGTTTTGTTTTTTCTCAAGTGTGTTCTTACAGAAATAATGACTTCTGCACCGGTGCTTTTGATATGCTGGAAAGCATTGCCTCAATTTCAGACATAATCTGTCTGAAAATAATGTTAAAGTTGTTTGTCCACCTGAAATAATGTCCTTTACCAGTCTTGTCTATATAGTGTGATTCATAACCTCTCTAATTTTATTTCTACTGAAGTTAGCATTTATGGGCTATTAATTTGTTGTGTTTCCATGTCTGCAAGTCAATATCAATATGAGAGAAGTTTATCTTGCATTTTATACTATACCAATAATAATAATATGATTGTTAGCTCTTTGTGTACCTGATTTTGGTCTCTGGATCTCACTTTCAGTATTTACACAATCCATATTAACATTGTTGTGTGTTGTATTCTTTTGGATGCAAAGAAAAATATTCCCAATGTATTTATAGAACTACTGCGAATAAATCAAAAGAAGCATGGACTTACTGCAATTAGTGAGCTTTCAGAAAACCACATCAAAAATCTGTGTCTCCTTGGAGGCTACAGAACATCTGTTGCACATCAAAAATCCTGCAGTAATTGTATCAACGTAGTGTTTGACTGTTGGAGGGGGTGCAAATCATCTGTATTTTCAAAGGCATGGGATTTCTCTCTTTTTGATTTATTTTCTTTAAAACGACCTGAATCTCCTCAGCAGTGGGGCTGAATTTTTACTATAACTGGCCAAATTCTGAATGTCTTTGATTTGCTTGTTTCACTGAAAACTGAGGCAAAAACGACACATGATTAGATCAGCATTTGGATAAAGGATGCACTTCACCTCAGGAAAGGTCAGAGCTCTTTTCCTATCAGTGAAGTCTCTGCAGTATTTACAGTGCCAAACTGTAATTTAGCAATCCAAACTACAGAAAATATGTCAGTTTTGTGTAAACCTGCAGTTTATCCTGCACTGGCTTGGATTATTTTTGTTTGTTTATGCCAGGAATGTTTTTACAAATAAGAGCAAGGCTCTGCAAGGCAGTGTGGGAGGAATTTGCTGTAATTTAGGGAATTTTCAGCTGAAATGACGGTGCTGGATTGCCACAAGAGGGCATGCTTGCACATCAGAAATGCTTTGTGCATCACTGAAGATCTGCATGCTGATGTCGTACAGCTGTAATCCAAGAAAATGTAACAGTACATAACGAAAAAGATGTTACCTTGTTAGTAGCTATAGGCTGTTCAGAAACAGATTCAAAAGGTTGTTTGGAAAAAAAAATAAGTATTTTAATAAAATTAAGTGGATGAACTGTCAGATAGAAATGAGGTGGTAAGTTCTACCTGCATTTTTTGGTGAATTATTTCAGCCATAGGTACATGAATGCTTGTGCATTCTTATACGGAATCATTTCCACATTCTACAGCAGTGAAATGTATAATGTGAAACCAAATGTATCAGTGTTGGGTGGGGTCTGGTATTTGATCTGGGAAATTATTTACAACTTCCAAAGTGCAATAGAAATGCAAGGGCATCACGTCTTGTGACACAGTCACTTGTTGCTTTTTCCAGAGTTGTGAATTAGCCAGATGTTGGGAGCACATGGAGTTGGTTTTTATATTTTCACTTGAGGAATGGAGGACAAAAAAGGTCTCTGCAGTAATCAGTTCCCTGAAAACTTGCTTAGTAAGAGTAGGAGGATTGTTTCTTTTTTTTTTAAGATGACTGAGTTGAAGGAACAAGCAATTTTCTTTTTGGATTGGGTTATTTTTTGAACTTGAAATATTAATTCAATCTTCACAATATTTAGAAACTTTTTCAGAACCTTGTGTTTTAGCAGATATTGCAACTGTTTGAAATATTTTGGTTTATAATATTTTGGGTACAACAGAATGAAATGAAGCATTCTGTGAAGTTAATTTGTCTATAATTTGTCAATTGATTTGTCTCCCTGTCCTTATGAAGGGGTTGGAACTCGATGCTCATTAATATCCCATCCAGCCCAAACTATTCTGTGATTCTATACCAAAGCTTTAAGCTTACCTGCTTTATAAAGTAAATTGTGTTTAAGTTGAGGGTAACATACTGACCTCACCTTTTCACAATACCTAGATTTTATGGGATTTTTATATCTTTGTCAGATCTTTGCTGCCTTGTCCAATTCTTGCATTTATTTAAAAAGAACAGCACAAAGAGAATGGCAACACAGACAGATGCATCATAACTGCAATTATGCATTAAAGTTGCAATGAAGTTTTTATATTTCTGTTTACTGAGATCCCTAAAATACAGTTGTGTAGCTCTAAGTGGCCGGTGGCTGAGCTCACTGTGATGTGCTCTAAAGTACACGGTGTGTAATGATGTGGTTACTGTGAGGCTGTCAAAGGCATTGCCAGGGATGCCCTTGAGTCCTGGGATCAGATGAATTACATTTTAATTGGCTTTTGAGGCTAAGCCGAGCAAGTAGCTAGGGGTGGAATTAACCAGAGAATATTAATGCCATGAAACCTTTCGTGCTCTTAAGCTCTTGCACCAAACCCTGGGTGAGCTTTTGCTGGGAAGGGACAGAATCACAGAATGATGTAACCCCCAAACCTGCAGCCCCTTAGACCCAGGAAGCTGCAGAAAATGACATTACTTGGATTTTATTATCTCATTTTGGAGGGAAAGGAGACAAAAAGCCCAAAGCTGAGTTTTCCCAAGCTGTGGGACCATTCACCCAGGGAATTTCCTCCGTATTGAATGGTGGGGGGTTTGTTTCTGATGGAGCAGAACAGAAGCTGCTGTGATGTCAAATGGCCAAACCATTTGCTTGTGTATTTCTTTTCTGTCTGAAGTACCTTATGATGATTTTGCTGTGGATTTGTTATTTTTATTGCATGGATTACCTTTTTTCTTGTAACTTCTTTTTCTCCTCCACATGGATGCCATCAGATTATTAGAATTTTTTAAAAGTTGCAAACTTCAAGCACTTGAACTAATTTAATATTCCATTATTTTATTTTTAAACATTTTTTTAATTGCTTGAAGCTGAACAATAGATCTAATGACTAAAGGCCTTGCAAGTCAAACTTTAATGTGAATAATTTATTTTCCAAGGTAGAACAGGGGTCAGTGTCATGGCTAGCACACCAAAGTAGTCCATAAGAGTAAACACCAATCTTTATTTTTTAAAAAAATTCTATATAAATGAAAAAAAAAAAAAGGAAAACAGAAAAAAAAAAAGGAAGTGAGGGGAGGAATATTTTGTTGTTGATGTCTGTCATAAACCCACTCATTCGACAGAAAATTATGTCTTATTCTTCTGACTGGGTAGGTGAGCATGAAACCTTGTGCTTCATGCAGTATTTTCGATTTCTGCTTCTAGGATGAGGACATGGAGCCAGATCCCATGGATGTCAGGGAATGTTGTTCATCCTTATGTGTATCTGTAAGGGATTCATTTGGGAATATGAGGTGCCTGATTTCAGTATCTCAGGATCCCCAGGAAAGGCAGGAAAGTTAACTCACAAGATTTAAAACTTCATTATATATGTTGTGAGAGTTGGGTCCTGGATTTTATGGGGCCTGGTTCCTCCTGGTGTGTTGTGCCTGGAGAGCTGTCACATGATTCTTCCAAATGCTCAATTATTAACATTTTGTCAGGGTGAATTCTAACTAAAATTATGAAATCAGATTAAAAAAACCCAAATAACCAAAACCAAAAACAAAACAAAAACAACCAAACCAAACCAAATGAACAGAAAACCCAAAACCAACAATTTACATCTTAAAAAACTAACACCCAAACTGTTTAATATCAGGAGTTAACTACCGAAGTACATGTTGAAGCAGAAATACAAAGGCTTTAAAAAAGTTTTGCTTTCTATTTTCTTTTCTGTCCTTTCACTGTAACTAAATAAAGAAGTGAGGGAATCAACTAAAGGTGTGCCTGATTTGGAGTGTGTCAGGCCAGACTTCCCAAGCAGATTTACATCCATTTGTGTGTACAAAACAATAAAACTTGAAGGCTCATTAGCTTGGAATGACCCAACTGTGTTTTATGTGAAGGGGTCATTTCTTTACTAATGAGCCTCTAAGCCAGATGGCCAAGCCCACAGTAGTCTAACTGCATTAGGGTGATTTAGATTTTTAGGTAAATAGCTTTGCTTTTCTGGTCTTTTTCTTTGTGTCTTACAGACAGGAGCTAGAGGGACAGATTCTTCGAGAACTCTGTACACACTGTTTTTCCTTAAAAGATAAATGGCTGAGGTGATTCAACTTCTTAGGATTTCATACCAATTTCTAATATTTTTTCCAATTCATAATCTATCTGTTAGATATTACCCTCCCTAGAAACTCCTGTGGGTAGGAAGGTGTTGTGACAGTTTTTGCCTATTCTTGGATTTTGTTTCAGTAGATAAATAAACTCACTGCCTCATCTGTGAGTTTACATCTTGTGTAAAAATGCACTCAGGTTGCAGAAGTACAATGATTTTGCACAGGTGATAGTTCAAGAATGACATGCCCCATTTCTGGCAGTGTCCAAGGTCAGGTTGGATGGGGCTTGGAGCAACCTGGGCTAGTGAAAGGTGTCCCTGCCCATGGCAGGGGGTGGAATTGAGTGAGCTTTAACCAAACCACTTTGTGATTCTATTTCTTACTTTCTGATACAATTTTTCTATTGAATTTTTGCTTGTCTTTATAAATTTAGGTTGCTTCAGGTGCTTAGGGTGAGGAGTGGTTGCTCATTTGAGGCTGGATTCATATCACTCAGGCACAGAAGTGAAGAACCAGGTCCTCGTGGATACCCCCAAGATTGCCACCCTCCAAACAGACTGAATTTTAAGTGCCCTGGATTATTTTCTTGGGATGCTTTTCTCTTAACATGACTAGATCATACACAAGGGAAGCTTTGAACAGACATAAAAATCTATGCAGACAACAACCCAAAAGAGAAAAGAATTTAAAGGAGGACAGCTTGTGAAGGGCAACATCATCAAGATGGTTTTGAATGTGTGTTTCAAACACATTGTGCCAATGAATAGCCACGGTCCTTTCAGCAATCCCACATTTCAGAGAGATTTGGATGTAGCAGATTGTCTGTTACTGTGAATAAAATAACTTCACGTGATGATCTGCTCATATCTTCTGGGAGTTTGTCTCAGTGATGTTAGATAATTGTGTATAGGTTCTTAGCACTGAGAATTGGTCTTATCTTCAAAGAAGGTGCTTATATTTGGGGGAATAAGAGCATAAAAGGGCTCAGAAGAAAGCTTTATCTGGCCTAATATCTCTGATAATAGTCACGGGGGATGACTCAAGAAGAATATAAGAGCCTGGCAAACATGCTGTGATTGTGATTCCTCTTTGCAAAATTTATTATCTTAGCCTCCAGCAATTTATGGTTCAGGGAGTTCCTGAACCAAAGGTGATACTTACTGTTTAAAAGTGAATAATCCAGATCCTTACTTAAACAGCCTGTAGAGCATTAAGAATTTAAGAGATTTACACAGGCCTCTGGAATAGCTATTTTTGCATAATTTTGACCCAGTCGTCCTTTTATTTTTAACTCTTTTTTTTCCTCTCCTGTGTTTTGCAGGATGCTTAGTCCAGGATGAGTTGGGAAGGGGAAAAATTGAGTCAGTTATTAACAGAGGGAAGTGAAAATTTCTATACTTTGGTAAAATCTTTTTGAACCATGTTTCGTAGACATGATTTATTTTAACCTGCATTTACTTTTCAAATACTGAAACAAAATAGGATGTGCTGCATCATTTTAAATGTATCAAACCTAACACATTAAGATATGATCACTTCTACCTGCTACAATTTTCCTGCTGTACCTGCCTCTCACTAGCACCAGTAGCTTCCAAAGCAGCAGGAATTCCTACTGGGGAGAATCTGCCTAAAATTAGCTGTGAAGATCTGGAGCAGGGATGGTCTGCAATCCTGTACTCTCACTTTTTAAACAAACCTGATAACAAAAAACCCACACCTTGTGCAGCACTTCAGGGTGGCTGCACTATGTGGTAGAAATGAAGATGCTGCCAGTGCACTTTGTCACAAAATATTATAAAATGTGCACTAAAGCTTTACTTCAGTGAAAAGGTTTTCCTCTAAGATAGCTCAGAATCAGTGCCAAAATACACTCCCTCCAGAGAGAAGGAATAAAAACTGTGTCAGATCATGAGCAAAGTAAGTGAATTTTGGATGTGAAAGTGCACAGAAATGTTAACACTGTTGTGATTTGCCCATGCTGATAAATCTGCCTTGAGAATTAGGACGTGGGTAATTTTCTGGTGGAGACACTAATAACAGGCAAAAAGAGGATTTTTTTCTCTTTTATCCTGATTTCTATGCATTCCCATTTAGCAATGTATTGGGTAGAGGGTGTGTATGTCACATTTTCAGCTTCTGTCTTTTAACCAAAGGCAAATGAAGTCTCTCCCTGAGTATTAAGTGACAGGAAAAAAGTTATTCAAGTCCATCATTACCTTTAAAATTTATTTGTGATGATGAAACTTCTGCTTTATAATTGAGAATGGGAATCTGGTCTCCAAATCACACCTTAATCTGTAGTCTGGGAAATGTAAGTGGTATTTTATCTCTTTACTTAGTGTTGCCAGACTAACAGAATGACAATAATATTACTAGGTTTTGTCAAAGCATATAATTAAATGGCTATGAAAGCTAGAGAGCATTCCATTCACTGAAGAGTGGTTACACTTGTACTGCCATGTAAGCAAAATGGCAATAACAAAACGAGAGAGCATCACAGGCTGTGTACATTTTGATTTGTTAATAACAAATTGAAAATGATGAATACTTTTCCTACAGTAAAATTCTTACCGAGTCCCTTGAGAATTCCACGGCGTCGTAAATGTAATTTGCGGTTCTTTACAATTACGGTTTAAATAGACCAAGTCTAAAGGGAGTCTGCCTATTTGATTTCCAAATTTGCATCACTTAAAATCCAATCAGACCAACTGTTTGGATTTTTATTAGATATGAAATACACGAATGGGTTCAAGACCACGCTATGTATAGCAAACACATACCTTGTTGTGCAGCATGGGTTATCTAACTCGTTCCTTAGCATGTGGTTCGACCTTCAGCCCACCCAGACTGCTCAGTGACTCCTTGAATTGTTACTATAATAAACCCTTCGATTTTCAGTAACTGGTGCTTTACAGCCCAGCAGATTGCATTTGATTTTGTGGATTCGCTGTAACATATTGAGTTTAGCGGATTTATGTAGGAATGTAAAACAAAAATAATACAGCAGGCGCTCCGAGTTTTCGAACACAAGGCATTAGGATTGCAGATGGCCGAGTCGAATAATGACATTGAATAATTTAGTGGGGAAGGTAATCTGGTTTTGACAGAATACATTAACATTTAGCTGATAGTACAGGTGTCTGGGTACTGAGCTGTGTGCCCAGATCTGAGGCGCAGCAGACTGATGGTGTGAGGTGCAGCTTTGCAGCCTCACTGACTGTGCTTAGAGAAGAAGCATCTTTTCAAAACATTCAAAACATAATAAAATAGATTTAGAAGACCCTCAGCATTCCAGTCATTGCAATAACTTCTCACTGGTGTAGTTTTTTATTTTGTTGATGAGAGAAAAGAAGCAATACTTCTTTAATGGGCTTTGATTAAAATTGCATGTTCATTACAGGGTGGATCTAAGAAAACAAGGAGGAAGAAAGGACAGCAATTAAGAGATTTCTCTGCTGTTCATGTCTATTATGTCAAAACATGGCCTCTGCCTTTTCTCCCAAATTGACAGTGAGGCACACCAATCTTTTTTTCCATGACATTATTAAAATGTAGTAGACACAATGTTAATATTGGTAGCTGTGCTTTGGAGAGAAGCATTGAGAGTAATAACCTGGGACTGGTTGAGCTGTGCTGGCAGGAGCTCTTCAGGTTGGATTTATCTGTGTGTGCATTCCAGTAATGAGTGGTGCCATGTCCCTGGAGTTCCCTCTCCTTGACACCAGCACAGAGCACACACAGAGTCACAGACTCATGGACCATGGAACCCAAATGGTTTGGGATGGAAGGACCTTAAAGGCCATCTCATTCCAGCCTCTGCCCTGGACAAGGACACCTTCCACTAGCCCAGGTTGCTCCAAGCCCTGTCCAACCTGGCCTTGTGTAGTAATGCATCTGCATGGTACAGGCCATTCTGTACCAGCCAAACTGTGAGTATCTAACAAGCCACCTGCAGTTTTGTTATCTGAGTTCTCAGGAATTGATCAAAGTTACAGAGACAACAACAGGATTAAAAATAAGACCTGGAGTCTGAGAACCTAACGAAGAGCCTGAGAATCTAACTACCAAGAATGCAAACAATAGATGAAAGAGGCACAGCATGATGATGGATGCTTGACCAATTGGACATTGTAGAGCAGATGTGCCCACCTCATGAGTAGGTGACCTAGCCAATCTGAAGTTATGTGCCCCACGTGAGCCGTAGACATAGGATCTATAATTGTGCCTTATTGTAAACCATAAATCAGCTTCTGCAAAATCATACTGATTTGGTGTTTCAGTTGCTCGTTCTCCTGCTTGCCACCAACAGCCTTGGACACTTCCAGGGATCCAGGGGCTGCCACAGCTTCTCTGGGCAACCTGTGCCAGGGCCTCACCATGCTTGCAGGCAAGAATTTCTTCCTAATATCTAATCTAAACCTGCACTCTTTCATTTTAAAGCCGTTCCCTCTTGTCCTGCCATTCCAGGCCCATGTCCCAAGTCTCTCTCCAGTTCTTGCATCTGTTTTAGGTACTGGAAGGTGCTGGATGATTCTCCATGGAGCCTTCTCTTCTCCAGGCTGTAGAGCCATATTAATTTGTTTTCTTCCAGCCTGAGGTTGGTTTACCATGGCTGCTTTCTTTGTTAACTAATCGGTCTGGAAGAGAGTAACCAGTTCTGCCCAACTTTTCAGTGAAATACATTGCTCTAACATCTGGATTAATAAAGGTAGCAAGTACATGTACTTCAAGGAGTATTCATGAGCTCATTGGATAATGAGTATGTGACTTAAATTACGTACATCATATTTATTCACTTTAAGGCTGATATTTTTCAGGCATATCCTGAATAATTTTTGCCTTGGCAGGGAAGAACCTGCCAGTTTGCACATTTTGGAGCTAAAGAAGCAAAACATTTCCACTGTCTGTGCGTAAATGGGAACCTTTTCGTTGCCCAGCTGCAATGCTTGAGCTGTGCATCCTCTCTTCCAAGCCATGACTGTGTCCCTGACTGTACTGCTTGAGCATCAGCAGAGCTCAACTGTTCCAAATTTCCAGCTTTCAGCATGGGGAGCTTGCTGAAGGAGACATTATGGCTTGATTTCAGATGGAGCCTTGCTCAGGCTGGATCATTTTCAGGACCATTCAAGCACTGCTTGAGTCCCCGGTTGACTGGCACTATTGAACTCAAAGAAGAGTCTGATGAAAGGAAGAGAGGGAGCTTTCAACAATACATAGCAGAGGGCTTTTACATCGAGTTAAACTTGCTGTTTTCTGCATCTTTGCTCTTGCCTATTATAAAAGGCAATAGCCATCAGACTTTCTGTAAGGAACTAGCACTGAATAGAGCCAAATGTAGAGAATTCGTGTTGAGCGGTTGAAGTTTTTCAATATCATAGAAAATTGAAAACTAGAGGATGTAAGGAAGGAGACCTTAATGCAGTTAGCACACGAGCTTTATAGAGTAACCCATAAGTCTTATGAATGCCAGGATAGCCTGACCACGGTATTGATTTTATAATGTTGTTCCTGACTCTCGCCTTGCAGAGCAGTGACATTTCATTACACCCATTGGAGCCATAATAACTGCAGTGCAACACCGGCTGATGGAAATGAAATTAAATCTATCTGCAGTAATAAAGCAGTGATGTCCGCCAAGAATAGAATACAAACCTGTTTTCTAGTTTTCTAATGTTCTATTACAACGAGCTATAAATAAAAAGTAGGTATGTATTGTAGCAATGCTTGTATATCAGCTAACAACCAGATAACCTGATTTCTCTTGGATTTCACAGCAAGATGTCCTTAAAATAACTAAATCTCCATTGTGAAATTTGTATTCTGCAAAATATTTAACTAAATTTCTTAAATAGCTTCACATTTCTGGTGAAAGACGTAAGAAAAGAGTCCCCAAAACACAAAACCACCCTTTGTTGGGAAAATATAAATCTGGACACAGACACAGTTTATCTGGATTTTTCAAGACTTTGAAATACTACACGTTTAAGAATTACATTGGATTGTGAGTTTTATTTTAGTTTTTTCTTAGAGGCTGTGGCTGATTTTCTCAGCTGCAGTAATGTTTGAGCAGTAATTTTTCTCAAAACAACCTAAAGAAAGAATTTAAACAAATCTGCACAGCTATGGTTTGTTATCTCGTTTACATGTAGAGAAGTATTAATTTTAATTAACCAATCACAGTGATAGAATATTAATCAAGGACCAATTAGGTCCAGCTCTGTCCTTTCACTCTATAAATTTTAATAAATTCTTTTAATAAATTTAATATTTGTTTTAATAAATTAGTATTCAGCCTTCTACATCATGAAGTCTGTCTCAGTCTTTTCATGTCCAACAGAAACACTGGATAGGAAATTCATCCTGTTAATTTCAATCAGTGAGTGACTGAAACATCACTGGTCTGAGAGCTGGAGATACTTCTTGTTTTGTTTAATTGTTTTCTTAAATAAAAATTGCTGTCTTTTCTCAGGTTCCTCATTGCTTTTCTTTAAACACAGTGTTCACCCTTGACCAACAGCCTCATCTTCCAGGTCAGCATGGGGAGGAGAAACCCTTGGCTTCCTTATTGATCTTTTTTCTGAATACCAGGTGAAAGTAGTTCATTATTTAAATCTGGACATCCAAATCATCACTTGAGTTGCAAATTTTGCTTTCATAGTTTTGCTGCAACCAGAGGCTTTTGAAAAGTATTGATTATGGCTCGTTGGATTCATGGCATTTTGCTAAGGATTGTTATAACTGGATTTTGTGAATCCAAAGGGGAAAACTTCCATCATAGCCTAATGCAGAAAGCTTATTTACTCCTGGTTTACTAAAGGATTGGACTTTACACCAGATGTATGAATGGTTACGTGCCTAATTCCTTGCTCTCAGCAGTTTTTTCCAGCTTTCTGTGAGCTGCAAACCTTTATTTAAAGAGAGGCAGGACAGGATGTTTGTCATGGTATTTTAGGTAATTGAGTAGGTTTTGGGAAAATAAAGTACTAAAATTTACCCATTTTACTTCATTCATTTCTTATTGTGGATAAAGGACCTAAAGTTAGAGCTGCTATATGACCTTTTCGAAGAAGTTATTAAGAATTCAGAACAATTCTTACCATTTTCATTTCGATCTTGATGTCTGTGTTACTGTTACTGGAGTCATTTTCATTTCCCTGTCTCCTTTCCAAATTTCCTGACACATAACTGACAAGATTTACCTGGAACATAATTCCTGAAGACCTCAGCTGGAAGGGAGCAGAAGGAGCCTGACACTGGGATATGAAATGCAACCTTCACCTGTCACTTCATGATATTAAAGTGTGTCTGGCACCTGTGATCCCATTTCTCTGAGAGGGATGGTAAAAAACATAGCTGAAAAAAGTTATAAACTTGATCTGGTTTTGCTTTATGATGGTCTCAATTTTTGTTATTTGCCTTGGATCCTATTTTTTTTCGTTTTGAGGGACTTCTAAATATTTTCTGTTTTCTTTAGCTGCTAAAACTAGCATTTCTTCCCGCCTTGGTATATTTATTTTGTTAAATAAATAAAGGTGCAGAAATGGGTCATGTCTGTTGGGAAAGCATGGATTCCTCCTGTATTTTTAAAACTTAACAAAAAATCCAGTACCTAAAGGGGGCCTATAGGAAGGCTGGAGAGAGAAGAAATTCTTTCCTGTGACAGTGATGAGGCCCTGGCACAGGGTGTCCAGAGAAGCTGTGGCTGCCCCTGGATCCCTGGAAGTGTCCAAGGCCAGGTTGGACAGGGCTTGGAGCAGCCTGGGACAGTGGAAGGTGTCCCTGCCCATGGCAGGGGGTGGGACTGGATCATCCCTAAGGTCCCTTCCAACCCAGATTCTGGCATTCTGTGATTTTCAGTGAATTCTTTTAATTCTGTGGATGGAGAGCATTGTGGGGTGGAGAGGGAGTGGAACCCAGTGTCTGGTTTTCATGGTTATTGTTGTTGTACCAGGCTGAAGGACACGTGTGAGTTTAGTTGCCCATAAACATTATCTGCTTTGTTGTCCTGACAAAAGGAGCTTTTGTAGCTAAAAGTGGCTTTGACTTCATTTATGAAATGGAGGAAGAGGATGCAGGACAAGCTCCCAAAGTCGTCTCTACATCTGTGGGAAGGTTTCATCTTCCAATTGGTGGTTTCAAACCTTCCTGATTCCTAACTAGCACTTGTAACTTCCAGGGAACTCCTGGCAGGGAAGTCTAAGGAAATAGGGGAAACATCCCTGTAGTGAAAGGATTGAGCATTTCACAAGATTATCAGTTTACCTCCAAGAGCAGAGGCAGGCATTGGAACAGGTTCAATCTCCATCTGTGGAGCTTTTCAGGACCAGCCTGGGTAAAGCTCTGAGCTCTGTTTTGGCCTTCCAGCTGACCCTGCTTGGAGCAGGTGATTGGGCTGGGTGACCTCTGAAGTCCCTTCCAGACTGAGTTATTTTATGATTCTATGATATTTAAGGGAGTTTGGGCACAGTGACAGCCCGTTTGACATCCTGAGCTCTTGTCCATTGCCAGCTGACAGAAGTTTTTATTCCTGGCATTTTGCAGAGTGGGATGGAACTGATACTCCTGCCAGGTGGCGGAGAAACAGAAAAACAGAATATTAGTTAAAAATAGATGATGATTTCTTGTAGAAGGATAGGGTGAAGGGATGCATAACTCCCAATCAACCCCAGTATGCCTGTGCAAATTTTTAAGCTAAAAGTTGGGTAATTTTTGCTGCTTAATATAATGGGGAAGGGCCACAGTGTAAGTATCTTGCTTTTTTTCTGGAATTAGGAAAATTAAAAATGGCCTTTACTATACTGGCTGTTAGCTGTGTTTTAGAACTTGTTGAAGTAAATTGAGTAAAGAAGAAACGTGCATTGTGAGAGTCCTAAATTCTACAAGCAAAGTATATTTCAGGATAATATACATACGAATAAGAAAAAAAACCAAACAATAAAATACCCTCTTTTTGTGGTTTTCACTTGAAAATCATGATTTACTTTACCAAATTAAATTACTCTCTCTTTTTCTGTGTTATGACTGTATGTGTTTTATCAGAGACTTCAATAGCTGAAGCCAACCAGGAATTTCCAGGCAGAACTAGATGTGGTAGCTCGTCATTGTATTCTCTGCTGCTCAAAAATTTATTTGAATCTTTTTGTAGGATACCGGTAATTAAAATGTACTCTTGAGAAATTGGGAATTAATATTTATGATATGTTAACTCAAAGTTAACACAAGTAGAATTTACATTAGAGCTTAATGGTCTTACATTCGCCTCCACTTGCATTCATCACCTACCTGGGAATTTATTTTTCTATTTTAAATCATTTACAGAGGAAAAGAATGAAAAAGGTGGAAATATGCAATAATAAATCATTTTTAAAGTGCTTATTAGGCTTTAAAAGATTTATTTTTTAATTAGATTTCGCTTTCTAGATTTTTGGGGCTTTTTTAACCTAAGTTACATTTTTTCTGTAGCTTCTTTTCAGAATAATTTTGGTTTTCCTTGTTAATAAATAAAATAATATGTGTAAATGAGGCTCAAGCACACTTCACTATGTCAATTTGTCATTACTTCTAAGTTATCAATAGATCTATGTTCCTGTCCAAATACAGGATTGCAGTTTGCAAATAAATTAGCTAAATTTGAAGCTTGAAGGCTCCAAGCCAAGAAACTAATATGTTATTAACTTCTGTTACCTGTGTCATTATAACCTCAGGACGCTTGCAGGTAAATTCTTTGCCAGTTCTCATTTCCAATAGTGAGGTTGATTTATGCATATTCTGCCTGAAATGATGTTCTGCAAGTCTTTTATGAAGTAAAAGACTAATGAGGGGCCTCTTTGGTTTAGAGAATAAATGGAGACTCCCAGTGAATGCTGCAAATTTCTCAGTGCCTGTAGTTGTTGAGGAAATATGTAAAACAGTGATTTGTATTTGTGGTTGTACCAATTTATGAGTCAAGGACTCACCTTCAAGTTTCTGTTGCTTGTTTTTCTTGAATGTTCTTGGAATTCTGGCACAGCACTTGTGAGCTGTGTTTTCAGTTAATCAAATTAAAACACATTTTGTGTCACATAAACTGTGTTCAAACTGTGAAAATGTGATTTACGAGGATATAGGCTTTTCTTTACCTATTCATTTTTGTGATATAAGCCTTGAAAAAAA